>JAGVVM010003428.1:0-46528 GCA_019149425.1 Psidium friedrichsthalianum
GGATGACGAAGCGTCGATGGAAACCAATCACTTGAGATCGCTGCGCATTGGCATTTAGGGCACAGAACCCTTTATTAGATAACGAGCTCGGTTTAGTCCAGGCCTATTGTCCACCATGATAAGCATGGGAAATGAGTTCATGCAACATTCTTTTCATCGATCTGTGCAATCAATCTATGAGGCAGGTATTATAAGTCTCGTTGAGATGATTCATTATGCACTTCCTTTCAGTAGGAAATGAATCGTTAGTTATTTATTTTTTTTCAATTTTGTTAACAAGTTATTTAATGGATAGTGACTCAAAAAAGAAACATAACTACGGTATCTTGTATAGGTCGATACGATTCGATTAATCCTATTAGTTTAATCACACGAGATCCAACCATGCTTCACTCTTACCCTATCTGCATCATAATCTTTATATTCTTTTCTGCCGTAATCGAAACTTTCCTAGGTTGATTTGTTTATGTGCACACTGGCCTAGTGGCCTGCGCAGTGGGCGTGCTTCGTTGGCCTCCTCGTAACTCGATTGCTTCGGATTTCTGACAACCATGATTTGAGATTCAGACTTCAGAGCTGGCCATCACTTCGAAAATATCTCAAAAGAAATTCCATATGAATTTAATAGATTAAACAGCGGATAAGGGTCCAAATTATTTGATTTTCAATTCTAGCCGAGTACAAATGATTTTCGCGCTTGCGCTATCGACCCAAGTTTGTCAACTGATCGGATTCACGTGATAAGCGCATGGTATAGTGAACATCGACTCTCCCGACACTTTATTCTAATTAAACTCCTGAACAGAGTACTATTAAACAAATCCAATCGAACTATTCTTTTCTTTTCTTTTCCACATGGCCAATTCTACGATCAACACTATTCATGCGACCTGATTAAGTCATTGGTACGTCTGCTTGTTGTGCCCTGGAATTGCCTGAGGGCCCTCGGCCTTAACTGGCGTTCGAGCATTGAATTTCTCTTAATTTTTCTTTAAATCTCCTTCGGACTTCTCAATTAAAAAACGACCAGGATAGAGAGTGGAATTAGAAGACTGCTTTCATATCGAGGTGTGATTCATACTCCCCTGACATGAAAGTACGAGAATCCTCATCTAGAGAGCTTTTATAACTTAATCCCGTATCTTTTCATTGGTAGTTCGAGCTTGAGCCTATGAATAGCTATTACTATATGATATCTCTTTTTCTTGTAATTGATGAATGTAGCAAGAGGTGCGATGTATTAATTATAGTAAAATCTTCTGTTGGACGTAACCCTAGTTTAAGGGTGAACTGGGATAAAACCTTGTATTTCAATTTATCTTTCTCGTTTTTATGCTTTATTTTGTTGTGACTGTACGCCGAATCATAACATTTCGCACATATATTTTATTTCTAATTGTTTAATTTCACACTCACATATATATGTATTTATCCATTTGTCGGACGGTGGGTTTATGTATACTAAGAGTCGCACATTGTCCAACAAAAACTGAAAACTATTTATTTATGAATTCAATCTTCTTCTCATGGAAGAGTTGAGCATTCCCAACGTGTTTTTTTTTTTTTTAAATGCGAATATCCCTGAAAGTCTGCAAGATAAAACATGGTTGCTTACCTAAATTTATCGGAAACCTAAGTCGTATCCCACCAAAACGGACATCGCCAATTTTAGCAATGTCGTGATGTAATGCATCACTTCTCTATCCCGAAACAGTAAGTCACCGAAATAGCTCATTCACGAGGCAACAAATTGATAAGGAAAAAGAAAAATTAGGTATTGGCCGACTTCTCAGTTTAATTGAGCTACGTTTAAATTTTTGCCTTTTTTTTTCCCTTCATAATATTGAAGCGTAATTTGGACCGACCAATATAATCTAAAGTGAAAAAGTACCGAAAGATGTCTAACCTATTGCATTGGTGTCAATTCAATTTTAAACCTCTTAACTGGACCAGTTAGTTCTAAACATATTCACGTTTTGCCAATTGAGTTTATCCAAATAATTTTTGTCGAAAATTGCTGATATGGACATGGCAAGCTGGCGCAGATCTAAACATTTTTTAAACCATTTTTTTTTCTTTTTCTTCCATAGCATGTGCAGGTGGCTAGTACAGGCCATCGCCTGGGTGAGGGCAAGCACTGGCGAGGCCGACCCTCGCCTTTGGCAATGAGGGCCACCCTCAATGACCATGGCTTGTGCTAGCCATCGGCACAGGCCATAGAAGCAAAAGAAAGGAAAATATATAATTTTTTTAAAAAAAATTATCTGCAGCAGCCCCAGCGGTGCCATGTAAAATCACTAGTGTCCACGTCATTAATTTATGGTCAAAATTGGCTGGACGTACTCAACTGACAAAACGTGAAAATTTTGAGAACTAAATTGATTTGAAGGATTTAGAACTTTTTTGGTACTTTTTCCCAACCTAAGTGCTTGCCGACTTGGCACTAAAGACATTGACGAAAGGAGTAGTTCGCTTAGTAGCAGCAGGCAGATTCTCCACGTTGCCATTGATGGGTAGAAGAAAGCCCATGGAATCCTTACAAACTATATGAGGACGTCGACCGACATGCCTTTTCCCGTATGGTATGGTTAAGTAATTAAGAAGGGGAAAAACAAAGCCTAAGTCGCCCAATACCTGGAAACTGATATTCCCTTTTCTTTTTAGTAAATTCTTTTCATTATCCAGAGAATGGAATGCATAGAGAAGTACTAATTCCTTAAATGGCATCGAATCTGCAGCAATCTCCATTGTCTCCCTCCCTCTCTCTCATCTATTATTTATATCTGGGCTCTTTTATTAAAGACACATAAAGATAAGAGAGTTGTGCCCTAGTGTACTGTTCTTTTATAGTATGAAGCAACCAGAGGCAAGCTTCAGGACCAAGTAGGGTCCTTCGGTCAATCAAGCTTCAAGAAGCAGGTCTTATCCCAACACAACTCTTTTTGTACGAAAAGAGAAAAGAAAAGAAAAACCATTTTTTTCTTTCATTTTTTATCAACCTAGTATCTTGCAATAGCGATCCATGCAAGAAATAATGGACCCTTTGGAGCAAAGAGGAGGAATGATGAAATTTGGCCGGGTTTGTGTCTTTTTGAGAAGGTTACAACAAGGTTACAACTCCCCATACAAAGTCACCTTACCAGGTACCTGTTAAAGAAAATTTAAGATTGCAAAACGATATGGTTGCTTCTCTAATGGTTAATATCGAAAGGAGCTTCTTACCTTTCTCGAAAAGAGAGACATTCGATTAGGAACCTAATTATAAAATTGGTATTGATTGGTAACGTGATCCTCGAGCTAATAATAATATGTCAGTGATTCTGTCTGAGATGTACTAGATCTCTTCTTTTATGTTTGCACGTTCAGACATGTGTCCATCTATCCATCAATGGTATGATATGCATAAAGCGTCCGGCTCGCCGACATGCCTTGTGCATGCGGTTCTACGGAAGACGAGCAAAACCCTAGCGCGACTTTATAGGAATCAGTCAATCCGGATTGAGCAGGTGAAAGAGAGGCTTGAAATGCAGCAGAGAAGATTGAAAAGCAAATAAAAGAGAACCGGAAGGGAAAGATGCACAGAGCATAGTTCTATGTACATCAGAGAAAAGGACCTGGAAGAGAGAGAGAGAGAGAGAGAGAGAGAGAGAAAGAGGGCCCTCATTTGGTGATAATGGACGTAGCCCTCATTTGTCCTCAACTGGACCAGCTCTTATCTTTCCCAAAATCATTATCTCTTGAAAAAAAATCATGCTCTTCCTTATGCCCTCCAGCTTCTAGTTCAATAGCAGCTTGTATCTATGCACCAAAAAATACATCGTTACAGCTTCTTTCATAACTCCTTTTTTTTCCTTTTAGGAGCTTCACGATTACATACTTAAGCACACAAAATAAACATTCTGTCACGGAGATAATTCGACTACAAAAAATGGGTAATTCTAGGATCCCGTCCAAGAGCAATATCAACAGAACCAAAGCCAAAAGGGATCGCCCCAATGTAATTGCGAAATTACATACTTAAGCACACAAAATAAACATTTCGTCACGGAGATAATTCGACTACGAAAAATGGGTAATTCTAGGATCCTGTCCAGGAGCAATATCAACAGAACCAGAGCCCAAAAGGGATCGCCCCAACGTAATTGCGAAATTACATATTTAAGCACACAAAATAACGGTCCGTTGCGGAAATAATTCGACTACAAAAAATGGATAATTCTAGGATCTTGTCCAGGAGCAATATCAACGGGACCAAAGGCCAAAAGGGATCATCCCAACATAATTGCGGAAAAAGGTCCATGAAACTGTTTTTCCTTATGGATGAAAGACATAAAAAGGGCGCAACAGGGGCTTCTGTCGTCGAGGGGTTACTACAGATTAAGGCATGAGCACGATGAGTAAGCTCCATTGTCGAACTCCAGCTTGTCTTAATTTGTCCGTCTTAGGGTTTACGATGTCACAGACAACAACAGCTCAAAAAAAGCATTCCATCCTTATTGTTGGAAGAGGGAGGCTGGATTGTTCGTTATCATGTCACTGTGTGGTGACTAACCTTCGCCACCGAAAAAAAAAAAAAAGGTACATCCATAATAAAATATGTCGACTCTAATCTTTGACTGCTTGGACCTGGCAACGTGGGTTTTACCCTAACTCCCCGTCAATCGCTTTCTAAGCACGACATTACGGACAACGGGGCCGTTCTTTTGCCCACGTAATCCAACACATCGACAAGCCGATTGATGGACGAGTCAGTCCGGGGGATAACGGCCGCACTGTTTCCCCGAGACAGATTGCTTAGATCCGACCGGATCCAAGGGAAAAGGGCAACGGTTAAAAATGACGTGCACGCTCACGGCGGACCGACATCACGATCGCTGCGAAGCTAACACCTCTTTGATCCCCCTCTTTCTTTTGCTCACGAGGCCTATTGTAACGTCTAGGCTACAGAATGAATTCAAGCTAAGTTAGCGAGTTTGGTGAGTGGATGACAAAAAAAAAAAAAAAAAAGGGAGCAGCGACTGATCATGGTCAATCGCGATTGCAGGAGGGATGTGCATCCTTGCATGCAAAGTAAAGTGACAGCTAATAGCTTAGCTAAGTAGCATTCATAGGCTCACGATGGATCCTTTGAACCGCTTTTCCCGGTCCCAAATACAATGTTTTTAAATAGGTAAATTCGTCATCCTATCTATCGTAATAGCACCCGAATCAAATCTCGTTAAAGGAACACGGGATTTCATAAGTTTACCACATCACAATTGGGTTCGGTACGCGAGTTTCGCGCGATATTATTCAGCTGCACGGCTGAATGTATACATTATATTATACTCACGGGAATCAACAAGGAATGAATTCCGAAACAATTGTGTTGCAAAAATGGTCGGATTCTAAAAATAGAAAGGGAAAGAGGTCGGGGCCATAATTCACGCAGGATCTTGGATCACGAACAGTAAAATGGAGGGATTGTCCAATGATTGGAGGGGGGCAGTTGCACCCTCCCCGAAGCTGGTCTTTTAGGGGTGTAGCCATAGGCATAGGCTTTGATTGAGCTTCTTCCCCTTCTTTGGAAAAAAATAAGGAAATCGTTCTCATTTTCTCAACTTCCGAGGTACCAAACGCTGTGCGAGGATCAGGACGTAGAATAGAAATAGAAACCCCGTTCCGTCCACGTCACCGTCCACGCCAGGGTGCCGACGTGGAGCGCGCCCATGTGAAGCAATGGACCATTTGGGCGAGCTCCCCGGCATGCTTCTCGGGCCCACCAACTGGAAGTCCCCATGCGGGCATGCAATGGCGACGTTTTCTTCTTTTTTTTCCCCATGTTTGCTTTTTCCAAGCTGCTGGCTCTTTTGCTAGACCTCGCCCCATGCACATACCCTGGCCTTGCTACTTCGGAGCAAGAAGCTTGGCCCAGACCGGTTCGGTAACACCCAAGTCGATCGCCACTTTCGATCGTGCGTGGGTACATCGTCTTTGAGGGTACCGCATACAACTGACGGCGGTCACGTACTCTGATCGATACAAGAATCTTCCTTCCTTCGGTTAATTTTACGTACCTTTGTAGTTGTTATTTTGCACGTGCGCGACAAGTACGACGCATCTCCCGCGGAACGGAGGTCGAAGAGAGAGCGAGAGAAAAAAGAGAGAGGGAAATGTCGTTATCGACGGCGAGAAATGTTATCAGAAATAATCTTATTCATTCACCAAAAATTCAAGTCATTCAGTGATCGGAGTTGATTTATGAGGAGCCAGGTCGTCGACATTAGCGTAAACACAGCGTAGCTGTTTAGGTAACTATACGGAAGATCATTAAAAACATGTTTGCTCGGTTACGAGCAAGACTCGTTTGGCGGGATGGGAGGAGGGGAGGGGGTTTAGGAAGGAGGAGCAAAGATAGTGAGCTCCAGTGGCGGATCGATTGAGACGGCGATAGCGGAAACACCTCACGTCGCTATTCTGAACACGGACCCAAAAAAAAAAGGCCTTCGAGGCAGGAAATTTCCCTCCGCGGTCCGAAAATCCAAGGAACGATCTCGAGATAAAAACAGGGGGGGGATGAGGGAGAGAGGTGGAGGGCAGCCATCAGAGGGGTTCTTGTCACAACATGGCATGTCTATTGCGGTTGTTCGAACGGGGCTCCGAATCGGGGAAGATTAGAAGAAGCGCAGGCGATGAGAGATGGCGATGCACGTTGAACGACGTTGTCGTCCTCCCTTGGGTTCGAGGTTTCTCCGCCAAAGGCCCGTAACGGGATCCCCAAAGCCCCCCCAACCACACCGTTGCGCCCCCCGTTCACGGAGCGCCGGACACGCCCACGTGGCGGTCATATCATTCTGGGGCCCACCCTCCTTGGGCCTCTGGCCACTGGGAGATACATTTTTGATGGCTCTCTGTCCCACTTGCCCGCCCTCTCTCTCTCTCTCTCTCTATTCCCTCCTTTTGATTACAACGCTTCTTAGCATCCTTCCGTGTCATTAAGGATGTCCGGTGTTCTTTAACAAATGACTAATTAGCCGGCAATTTAGCGAAGGAAAAAGACTTCGTTTTTTGGAATCTCCCTGCAGTTTCTTCTGTTTCTACGCTGATAACTTCGTTTTAATCTATCGAAAAGTTTGAAAAGTCCATTGCGCTTTTGATTAAGATCGCGTGTTGTTCCGATGCAATGGATGTAACGGTGATTAACATGTTTTTTGGATTTGGATAATCAATACTTTTATTGCACTTTATATATATATATATATATATATATATATATATCTGCATCCTCACATCCTCTGTCGCCTCACCTCTCTCTCTCTCTCTCTCTCTCTCTCTCTCTCTCTCTCTTTCTCAACATCATCTCTTTCTCTTCCCTCGCCATTCCAATTGGCACTCGAAGGTCGCAGTACAGAGTACTGATACCAATAACACAGAGGGACTCGCATTATAAAGCTGATCGCCAATAATATCAAGTATCGTACTTTTTAATCGCCGGTCAGACGAAAGGGTGCCGGGGTTAGGCGCAGAAAGAGAGCTCCCCTGTCCCTACAGTACCTGAAACCAACACCACTACCTTTATTTCTGTTTCGCACATCGCATCTCTCGCTGCTCCTTTCGCTCTCTCTCTCTCGAGACTCTTCGCACGTGATGAACACGCCGTCGTCGTTGCCGGAGATGCTTCACTTCGCGGAGATGACGGTCCTTGAGCGGCAGCGAGCTCGCATGAAGTGGCAACACGACCAGCTTCAGCTTCACGTGCAGGGCGAGGGCAGAGGTGTTATTTCGGCGGTGGGAGCGACTTGAACGGTACGTTAGCTTGGGGCAGAGCATTGAGAGCTTGATGGGTGGCGGCGCCGAGGCGGTGTTCGGGGATGTGCTCAACCACCCGATTAAGCCCGACCCGGGTGTGGAAAGCGGGTGGCTGAGTGACTTCGACTTGTCTGGCTTGGGCTATGGGGCGTGTGGGTTTGGGGGTGGGAGTGGGTTGGAGGTGAATTTCGCCATTAACAGGACTGTGAGCTGCCCCCCGGAGGTGGCTGCAGCCGCGGCCTCGGCGGCGACGCCGGCGGTGACTGTGGAGAAAGGTAAAGAGCCGTGGTTTCGGAGAAGATAAGCCAAGCTGGGCGAGAGAATTCCAAGAAGAGGAAAGTGGATAAAGTGCACAACGCAAAGGTGCGTTCTTTCTCTCTGTATCTGTTGAAATTTCCCAACTTTTTCCAAGTGTAAATGCGGTTTTAGGTTAAGTCATTACGAGACCTTCCGGGTACTTGATCTCCTCTCTTTCTTTTCTTTTCATTTTTTGGCATTATAACCCCATTTGAACTTCAACTTAAAACATGCATCTCTAATGTCAGATGAGTTTCATAATATTTTCTTCCCTCTTCCTTCAGCAGAAACGGTTCTTTTTTTCGTCTTCCCGAGTAGTCTGGTCAATTATGAGAAAGCTGTAATTTTTCAGGAAATGGGTGATTTTGTGAGGATCGTGATGGATAATTTAGCTGACATGTTTGTTACAATTTGCAGATTGAAGATGAATCCAGAGATAAAGGATCAAAGGGTGCCCTGAAGAGGTAGAGTCAAAGATGACAGAGCAGAGCAGCAACAATAACAACAACAAAGAAGCATCTGCAAGCTCTTCAAAGGAAACTCAAGGTCTCCCGATGTCCCAAAGCCCGATTATATCCATGTCCGAGCTCGTCGCGGTCAAGCCACAGATAGCCACAGCTTAGGCCGAAAGAGTAAGCCGGAGTTTGAAAATTCTCTTTACTCCTTTTAGGCCTATTAGCTCTGGTTAAACTCGAAATTTGAAGGTTTCATTGACCTATATGGAAGTTCCTGTTGCTGTAATTTTGTTTTATCGCAGGTGAGAGGGAAAAGATCAGCGAGAGAATGAAGTTCCTTCAGAGATTTAGTCCCTGGGTGTAACAAGATAACTGGGAAGGCGGAATGCTTGATGAGATAATTAACTATGTCCAATCTCTGCAAAGACAAGTAAGGTAAAGATCTAGCAAGATATAATGCATCTACACTCTTGTTTGGAGTTTTAACTCTGAGCACCCAAATCATTTTGTCTACATCCATCGCGCAGTTCTTGTCCATGAACTGGCTGCTGTCAATCCGAGACTCAACCTAGACCTTGACAACATCTTCGCGAAAGAGGTAGTTATCGCATTTTAAGGAATTATGAGACGCAGTTAGTAGTTATCGCATTTTAAGGAATTATGAGACGCAGTTAACTTTAGAGTTTTCCTAGTTGCTTTCCTATTGTGTTAATCACTTAAGTTTTCTAGAGATGAATATTCTCAAGAACTGGTAACTTGTAAAGTTCTGGTTTGTGGTGACATTGTGGGTTGACCTTTAATATCTTTTAGCAAATTGAGAACATTTCTGATCCTGGCAGTTTGTTACGAGGTAATTAGCCACCACGTAGAGGTGATGTAATCCTACTATATATTAGAGAAAGCCGGATATTTGTTCCTCAAAAAGCTCATTTTGAGAGCATCGCTCTGAACTCGCAATTGCAAAATGAAGCAAGCTCGAATTTTTCTCACGAGTTGGAGTTTCCTCTGCTCTTTTTTACTTAATATCTGCATATGATTCCTGCATGCATGGCGAGCTTCCGACAATTGACATGTTTGTCGGACATGGCAAATCCAGCCTACTCTCCTTTTAGTCCACACAACCGGTAGTGTCATGCTCTGGCATGGAAATAGGAAATCATCCAGAATTGGGTCTCCGAACGGACCATAGTCTCCCCCTTGTCGATCCCCAACGCTTTTGATCGATTTCATCCTGCTTTCACTGTATTCCTGCTGCGCTCTGAACTGCATTTCCCAATTCCCAGCATAATTTATCATATCTTTTCACTAACATTATTTGGACTCCTCCGCAGCAAAGTTATTACAGCAAACCTCCTTCGACATGTGGTACGAGGGATCCGGTTTTTGCAGAATCTTTACCGACAGGAGTTTCGTCACCCATCGAAAAACAATGCCACCTTTCCATCTCACAGATCTCAGGTAATAATTTCTTCATTTCTAATGATCACCTAAATGCTTTTAGCGTGCGAGAATTGTAGGTAAATGAGATCAACTATCAATGAGGTGGATTACCCGTGCATGTGAAAAATGAGCTACGCATGAGAGAATCATCAGAAGATGCCTATAATGGATTACAGTAGTCTCAGTAATGTTACGCCCTCACTATTCTGACATAGTGCTATTCAGCAACGGAGTGAAGTGGATTAGACAAGGGAGATAAGCTTGGTGTATCATACCTGGTTTGACTTTCATTCCTCGCCTGCAGCATTTTTTCTCTCGTCTCTATACAGTCAGCCGAAACCAGTGTGGTCCTGAGGGCCTTATAATAGCACTCAGGTCGATCCTTTAAGGGTAAGGTCAATAGCCGCCACCTAACCCGAGCATAAAGCCTTTTTGTTACGCATTTGACTTTCTCAACCAAGGAATTTCTCGAACAAACTAGTAGTGGCAAGTCCCCTCCTTTTTCGCTGTTTGGAATCCACATCATTAGAGTTTTCAGTGATTCATAAATTAGCCAACAAAAATTTATTTTAAATGATGCTACTTATCGGCCTTGAAGCGGTTTTGACGCCAGGCTTGTCATCTATAAATGGTGGTTATTGATTCTTTTACAAAAAACTGCTTCTCTGGTTACCTTTTTTAATAGATGATTGCTGTACAAATTTTTGCAGGTTCGGTTTGAGGGCAGTAATCTGAAGACGGAGATGTAGAGCCAGTATGTCATCCTCATAACTTTATGACTCATTCCGAATTTGCCGGGATCCGATTTTTTTTCTCCGCCTATGTATAGAAAGATATATTTGTACGTACATTTACCACCCTTTGCATGAATAATAGTAGTCCCTACCTTTCCTCGCCTCTCTCTCTCTAGCCAGGAACCTTCACTCGAGACTGGTCATATGCTCTGTTACATGGAAAATGTCAATGGGGTGAGGATGACCAGCATCAGAAAAAGAGAGAAGACTTGAGCATTGATCGAGGACAGAAAAAAAAAATCGTGGAAGTGCTTAAAACCATACTGCAGAAATCTGTCAGACTCGTGATTAATAGTTGATCACAAGTGGAGTGGAGTAAATTCAGGGGACCATTCGGAAAAGTCCTCAGCTCAAGCCCTCTGTGTCCCTCAGGAACTGATTGCTTACTGGCTTTACGATCGTTCCATCACATGAAGCAAGCATGCTAAATGACATAGAAGTACAACAATTTCGGTGGAAAAAGATGATGGGATGGAGGAGAGGACCAAATTCAAATTTGTGAAGAAAAGTAGAGATAATGCCCCATCATTTTCACTCTGCCATCGTGCAAGTTACCAACTTTTTCTTGTGGACGCTGCTGTTAAATATAATTGACAATTGCCTCTCGTCTTCTTCCTCGGTTACATACCATAATATCTGCATCATCATAATCCTGTATCTGTAACTGTGATTCTAATATCCATAAGCACCTAAATTGACAATTCTGCGAGGCTCCCATTACTCCGAAATCTACCCAAGGAGAGCCCACGACGATGAAAAATGTTCCTCCGGTGAAATCGAGGAGAGAATTCACTGTCTTGCAACTAACAAGAGGCGAGCAGATTTTGCTCATTCAATGGAGGGGCAAGGGCGAGGGTGAGGGGGGACCGCGAGAAGTTGCCTGCGGAGGAAGTGTGATCAGCTCTGGGTGTGGATGCAAGGAGAGGAACCGCAGGTTGGCCTTCATTTAAGCCATAGGTTGGAGTGAGAGGGAATGGCCCTGTCCCATCATCCATAACCAAGATCTCCTTGATTCCCTTTGCTCCATGGGATGTTGAGAGGTGAATTTGCCTTTCCCTTTCATTGGCCCCAACATCAACTTTCAGCAATTTCCTCCTCTCTCTCTCTCTCTCACAGTAAACCCCATGTAGATCCCTTCGCTTGGCTCTATACATGTCAGATACTCAAATTTTTGTCTTTTTTTCTTCTTGCGCGGAATCAACAATTTAGAGATGAGAAGTGGAACCAACAGTAGATATGGTTCTTTCCGAGATAAAGAAAAAGAAAACTGAAGAAAAGGTACGCCAGCCCCATGGATGGTCTGGTCTGTACCACTGCAACTGTTTCATTACAGGACCATGAACACAGATGCCCTTTTGTAACCCCTTGGAGACAAGAGTAATGGGATCTGTAAATCACGGATTGGCTACAAACACAGGATACCACATTGGATTAGAACTAGGAAAAGCACAAATGCCGCAAGATGTGTAAAAGAAGATTACCGGACAGTGTTACGACTTAAAAATACTTCTTTTGGTAGGCACGATCCAATTTGTGACTCGTGTTATTAATTGTCCTAGTTTAGGTTGTTACATGAAGTGTTATGACTCAAGTTTCTGTCTTTTTCCTTTGTAAGGGGAATCAACAAATTGGTACAAAGTGAACCACAGTACCATATGATTCCTTCTGAGAAAAGGAAAAAGCACAAATCCATAACCACCCCCCCCACTTTCCCCCCATGGGACTGGTTGTACCACTTCGGCTCTTTCATTACCAGACGTCGAACCATTCGTGAAGGCATGGACTCAGTTCAAAGCTTATACTTTTTGGTTTATATCCTTCGAGATTCTTGAATAGGATTAATCCAATGGGATCTACAAATTACGGATGGGTCTCCAAAGATACGACATCCACCTTGGATTACAATTAGTGAAAAGATGAGTATCAGAGTGTTCTACTGCTACCATTTGTCCAATATTGACTTAATTTTTTTTCTTTGGTGGATCCCATGTAATTTGTGACTCATTGTGACGAGGGAACATAATACAAATGGTCCATGAACTTTGGCCTAATGTGCAATGTGATCTCCGAACTTTTAATTTGACAATATAATCCAAAACTTTAACCAATATGCAACGTGATTCTTGAATTTTTAATTTGTTCAATGTGATTTCGAACTTTCAGAACAAGTTCAACTTAGTCCTTGAACTATAAAATGTTCAAAGTCGTTCCCAGACTTGAATTAATGAAAGGATTATGTTTGACATCATCCTATAATTCAGGAACTAAGTTGAACATGTTTCAAAAGTTCAGAAACCACATTGCACATTAAGCAAAATTCAAGGATCATTTGTGTCATTATCCCTTATAATAACTAACCTAGGTAGGTAATTGAAATATACCCCATTAGAGTTAGCTATGCTTTCAGTTTTTGCCATCAGTTCGAGAATTGAAAAAAGCAAATTATGAGTTTGAGAACCGTTAAAAGAGAATTGAAATATACCCCATTTGTGTCAAAAATTGAAATATACCCCATTTGTGTCATTATCCCTTGTAATAGCTAACCTAGGTAGATAATTGAAATATACCCCATTAGACTTAGCTATGCTTTCAGTTTTTGCCATCAGTTCGAGAATTGAAAAAAGCAAATTATGAGTTTGAGAATCGTTAAAAGAGATTTTTCGCTTTCATCTTTCGTTTACTTCGTTCATACTCATAAGGCCATGTGTCTAGGCTATCGGCCAAACCACATAAAGTTCTGGGTCATTTCGCCAAATTCTCATCTTCTGCTGTTTGCCACTTTTCGTTAGTTGTGCAGTCAATTTCACCATGTTCGTAACACCATTAGCTGTAAAACCTCCCTCTCCCAAACTTCAGTTCGATATATCATTGTCCCTCTGATACTCTTCAACACTCCAACAATATATCTAACCTGTTACGAAAGAATATTATCCCCATTAAATCTCGAATTGCTCCGGAATAGCGAAAAGAGAAGGCCTGTCAGAAGAAGAGGCTAAAAATGTTGCCAAATTGTGAACTGAGATCCCTTTTATGACAGAAGTATAACTTAAAACAGGTGGCAAAATTTCATCAAGAAGAGACAGATCAGCAAAATGCTATGCATGCCCTCATTCATGCACGCCCGCCTTTTGCTTTGTTTCCCATCTTCCCCTTTCCAGAGCCCTTTCCAGATCCTTTACCGGCTCGAGCTTTTGCATTCTTTCCCTTTTTCAAACTGCCTGTCCCTGGCTTGCCCTTTCCACGACTCCTAGCATCCTTTTTCATCCTTCGGTCAACAACGACTTTCCCCTTCCCCGCCTTGACCTTAACCCCCTTCTTTGCAACCACGTACTCCTTTTGAGGCTTTTTGGGTGCAGCCTTCTTGTATAGCTGGTCGATCATCCTACTCTTGGAACGATCAGATATATCTGTCTGGTCCGATATAGAGTTTGCTTTCTTGCGAATCTTCTCTAGCTTCCTCATGGCAGCCTTCTTCTTTCGTGCTTTGGCCTCTGCCACCTTCTTAGCTGGGCGGGCATCTATCTCCTTAAATTGCGCCTTCATTGCAGCAATCTCCTCTTTTGTCACTGGCTTAATTGGTTGCCGGTGTTTCCTCTCCTCATCTAAAAACCACTCAGGCAGCCCCTCATCATCAAACATGTACTTATTGTAGGCATCATCCAGGATTTCCTCTCTCTGCTTTTTCCTTAGCATCTTCTTTGCACAAGCCAAGATCTCAGCTTTTGTGTCAATATCTTCATCCTCTGAGTCATCAGAGGACTCATCACTAGAATCAGTAGCTGGTGCAGGAACTATCTCAAAATCATCTCTCCCCTTGGAAGTTTGAACCGTGTCCAACAGTGCAACTTGGGTTGCTGTCTTGACCTTCGCTGGTGTCGGAAGTTCTTTTCCGTGCTGATCAATTTGCATCTCATCATCACTTTCATACTTCTCCAAATCCCCCCCTTCTACAGCTTCTGCAAAGATATCTTGGCTGAACCACTTATTGGTTATCTCTTCTTGGGTAGGCACTTCACCATTATCAAGGTTTACCATAAGCGGATTTGACTCATTATCACCCTCAGCTTTGTCGGAGTCCTCGTCAGAATGGATCATGTCCTCCTTTTCACTGCCCTGAATGGTGAAGAAGAAAAAAATAAAGAAACAGCAATTTCTGCCTGCCATGAAAAATTCTATGTGCCACAAATACAAGCTAATGCGTAGAACCAAGTTTATGCTGGGCTTGTAACTACACAAGCACCACCTTACGAATAGAAAGTTTGTAGCACTAGAATGTAATCTGATTGTAGTCTGTCCCGAAAGCAAAATCACATAAATGAAAAAGAGATCTGTACAAAAGTCCATGCATGCTGATACTCAGAGCTTGGGGTTCTGTACCTCTAAAAGGTTGTCCTTCTCATAAGCTTGTTTCGCACGCTTCCGCTGTTTTGTGCTACCCTCCTTTTTGGCCACAAAGCGTTCATAAGCCTCGTCGAGAAACTCTTCCATCTTTTCATCATATCTGCCAAGAGATCATAATATGAGATAAACACTATTAAATATGCCTGATAAATCAGCAATTATGGAAAGTTAGGAATGTTACCTTTTACGTTCTTCCTCTGAATCAGCATCACTTGAAGATTGCTCCTCACTTTCCTTCAAAGTTCCTTCATCGTCACTATTCCGTGAGTCCACATTTTCCTCTTCAAGTTCATTGGAATCAACAGCTATCAAATCTTTCTTGCCCTATAGAAGCAGAATATGACCACTGGTCAGACAATTACAGTTAAAGAAAGACCAGCTTAGCTTCCATTTCTTTCTAACCTTTTTGCCCTCCAAATCAAAACAAAGCACTCAATAAGAAACTGAGGCTCAATAAAAAGTTCCCTAGCCAATAATTTCACTCTAACCAAGAAAGGCATGGGGTAGATCCACTCCACTCTGGCTCTTTCCCCTAATATTTGACAAATTGTCACTTGGGAAAGATGAGGGCCATCTTTCAAAGCCAAAGCTCTATTATCTGCGCTTTAGTGACAAACTCATCACACATAAGCAAACAGATGGACTGAGGAAGGGGGCTGAAAATCATTTCTCTGATGAACTCAGGGTCAGGAAGGACATGAAGCAAGGATCATGGAAACTTTTGGATCCCATGGAGAAGAAAACAACAAAAAACTGCAAGATGATACATAACCCACCATTTCTAAGTCATCATAGATGCAGAAAACACTCGGGTGTGTACCCACATTGTGCCTTCCTCCACCCTCCTCCAACCAAGGAAGGAGAAGGATGAGGAGGATGTTCACATACATAGCTTCAGTACATACAAGGGAAACTAATTCCGCGAGCAAGACTATAGAACAAGCAAGGGAAATCATGAAACAGTTCGAACAGAGAGCATGCAAAACTAACAACTTGCCTTGATGGAAGAAAGAGAAAACAATTCATGATCCATGTATCCATCTTCCAAAGCATCCACTTGCACACCTAAGGCCTTACGTGCCTTGTCCTGACAAAATCAAATGTCAGTTTGGTTCTTTAATTCAAATGGCAGGTGACATGCTTTTGTCCTTTATTCCATTTCACAAAAGCCAAACCTTAGCTCGTCTTTTCGCAAGAAGCTTTTTTCGTTGTTTTTTCTTGCGCTCCATCGCATATGTCAGTTCCTCCATCTCATTGAGTATTTTATCATCCTCATCTACCATGTCTTCCTTGCCACCGACTGCAGGACTGGAAGAATCGGTCTTTGTTGCAGGAGACAGAGCCTTCCTTATTTGCATCCGCCATCTGCATGTCCACATAGAATATCTCAAATCCGGATAATGTCACACTTGGGACATTTATTTATAGAACAGACATGTCAGTTGACAGTAACTTTGGGTTATTTGCCTGTGAAGGACTCCCTATTTGATAGTTCATCAAGCATTAATTGATGCTATCCGAAGTCAGCTCCTCACCATCCTTACTATTCCGATAACGGATGCACCTGGTCATCTATTTTAAAATGGCCAGTCAAAAGATAAGCCCTAGACTAATGAAACAATATCTACATTGGTTTAGTCGTTGAATTGGTGAAGCCATATACTG
The DNA here is from genome assembly GCA_019149425.1 of Psidium friedrichsthalianum. Classification (NCBI taxonomy): domain Eukaryota; kingdom Viridiplantae; phylum Streptophyta; class Magnoliopsida; order Myrtales; family Myrtaceae; genus Psidium; species Psidium friedrichsthalianum. The sequence continues at coordinate 16,841 of JAGVVM010003428.1, forward strand.
ACTTCCGGGAGAAAAGAAAAGCTAAGTAACAATCAAGCTACGGTAGAAACAAAAAACAAATTCCATCAATTAAAGGAAGCAAATAAATCAAATTAAATGCATCGTTTTCACAACAGAATGAAAGTGATAGAGCCGCAGAAAGAAGCAAGCATACGTAAACTTTCCAGCAACAAAATGGTATGTAAAATTTTGAAAATGATTCTATTGATGATAGCAGAGAGAAGAGAAGGATGCAGATTGCTCACTTCAAAAGATGCTTGAAGTCTTGTTTTCCCAGGACTCGCAAATCCTCACATAGAAATTTGACCTAGTAAACAACAGGATTCAAGTTTTAGGAGATAATAGACCACATATAAATAAATAACTGTACAAGGGAGAACAAGAAATTACCTCCTCAGTAGTTAAAGAGTGCTCCTTAATAGGCAAACAAGCTGGATCATCAAATGATATTGAAGTTACTGAACCGAGTATCTCGAGAGGAGACTCGGACCAAATGAAATCTGCAGCTGAAGACACTTTTCTGAAAATTGTTTCTCCATCTTCATAACTGTGAGAAAACAAAATAGTTAAAAGAGAACAATACTACTTTTGTTGCTGAATAGAAGAGGCAACTGGAAAATCATCAGTATGCTCTGCATAGATTAGCTGCTGCACTGCAATATGGCATGATTTTTCAAACAGGAAAGCACTTTCACTTCATGGTCAAAATTGAATCTATAAACAGACATAATTAGCTCAACATCATCATCCAAAGAATACTTACCCATCACGGTGTCTCTTTTGCTTTGTTCCTCTGAGTACATCGACCACCTATGCCAAAGAGACACAAAACTAAGTCAAGAAGAAGCGCTGTATTTCGTGGTGAGATAACCCTCCCCGGGAAAGTCGTACAATACTATGCAGTAAATTAAGTAGCACGTACCTTCCTAGGGGCTCAATAGATCCTTGAAACAGATGCTTCACATCAAGAAGTCGCGGATCAATTTTTGCAGGGGCCTTGTATTTCAATCCCAAAACAAATATCTCAGCAGATGTGGACCGACTAGCAGCTGGTTTGTCCACCTCAACCTTTTCAAACAACTGGAGAGCAAATTCCAATGCTAAAAAATTAGATCAGGTCTGGATGTATAGATCGATCATTAGATAATGAGGATCGTAAAACTACCTGTTTGAGGCAATACAGAACAGAGTTATAGTCTTGGGACCTGAAAACCTGGTACAGGTCGAGTAGAATGTAAGTAGAGTGAAAATCAATTCACCTGCAGTATATCGCAATACCAATGTGCTGGACTAGTATATAGTGACTTTGGAAGGCTAAAACCCAAGAAGCAGAAGGTAGACGCTAAAGATAAAAAAGTTAATTCGCCTAATGAGATATGGCGATGTGATGGAGCAATCCGACGCAGAAACTGTAGTTTAATTGGCAATCAGATGCACAGTAGATGCAATTTCGTTTCTTCCATCCAATATGAAGAAGCTGCAGGCACTAAAAGCTTCTCATTTCCACAAACGATGATCATCCACTCAATATCTCATCTTTCACCAGCTAAATTTTACTAATCCCATAACATACGTACTCCAATCAAAACCAACTAGCAGCTCAAACTTCAAACCGCAAAGCTACGGAGCTGAAAACTGAACACACACCTTCGTCACGAACGTGCCTTTCGGAGCCAAAAACTGAGTCGCGAGCTTCACCGCATCAATGACCAAAGCGTTCTGGCTCATAGCCTCCTGCGCCCACGCTCCACCGACATTCGGCGAGCCATCATGAAGCACCAAATCGAAGGCTCTAACTCCGTGCTCCCCCATCAGCCTCTTAACCCGCGCCCTGCACTCCGGCCTGGTGATGTCCTGCTCGATGGATATGGCGCCGCGGACCGGGGCGATGGGGACCAAGTCGATGCCGATGACGAGGCTGCCGACGGGGACGCGCTGGACGGCGACCTGCATCCAGCCGCCGGGGGCGGCGCAGAGGTCGAGGACGGCGCGGGAGGAGCGGAGGAAGGAGAACTTGGAGTCAAGCTGGACGAGCTTCCATGAGGCTCGGGATCGATAGCCGTGCTCCTTGGCGAGTCGGTAGAACTTGTCCAGTCGGTGCTTGCCCTTCACTTTACCCATGGCGGTTCTTCCAAGGTTTTTGCTCTTTCGCAGTTGCAGTTAGGGTTTATGAAGCAAACTGTGCCTTCTCCTCCTTTTCCGCAAGCGCGGGTGATTCTGATTAGCGATTGGCCGTTTTCCGCCTCGGAGAGGCTCGAGCGACTGGCCGTTTCTTGAAAAAGGAAAAGCCCGAGCCAGCCGGGCCAAGCTGCTAAAGCCCGTAGGTGCTCTCCGGGCTTTGTTGGCCCGTACGAGCCTGGACTAGCCATGGCCACGGGCCGGTTTGGGCTAAGAACTGAGCCGGATCAAAACCGGAACTGGCCCGTTGACCGGCCCCGCGGTTCCAACCGGAACCGGCCCATGGTATCCGGGCCCGGTTCCGGTTTTTTCAAACCATGAATCGGGCCCAGAACCGGTGGTTCGGGCCGGTTCGGAACCGTGGTTAAAAAAAAAAAAAAAAAGTTGCCAGTTAATTTGAACCGTGTACCCCACCCCCATTTATGAACTCTGTAGTTTGTCATACCAATCTTTCCCTCCTTTCACTCCTGCCCTTTTCAGCCTAAACGATGATTACCCCCCCTCCCCTTTCTCTCTTACTTTTCTATCTTCTCTCTCCTCCTTTTCTCTCTCTCCTTCCCCTTCTTCCCCGATGCCCCCTGCTACATTTTCTTCTTCTCTTCTCCATTTGGCTGATGCCGCCGTCGCTTGGTCCGCCACCGTCCCCCAACTGAGCCCTCCACCCGTCGCCGCCTCACCCTCGCTGCCCCTGCAGCTCGCCGTCGCACCTCGCTGGGCCCTGTCCACCGCACGTGCCGCACCATCGCCACGAGCCCGCACCATACCCACAGCTCCAAAAAGCCGAAACCGGTTTTGAACCGACCGTTCCGAATAGGAACTGGCTTGGAATTAGAACCGCTAATGTTCCCGTTCCTTCGAATCTTAAACAGGAACTAGCGATTTCGGAACCATGCCCATCACTAGCATGGACAGGCTGATCACAAGGCCCATGCCCATGTACGCGAAAACCCGTTTTGTGCTACAGCAAAATCAAAATTAAAGGATTTTGGCCCAACATGTAATATCATTCTTGAACTTTAATTTTAATGTGTAATGCGATATCTAAACTTGTGATACATATTCACTTTAGCTTTTGAATTATATGAAAATATTTAATATTTTCCTTTCGTGAATTCAAATAAAAAATGACATTTTGAACATTTTCATATAATTCAAAAATTAAATCGAACATGTCTCAAAAGTTCAAGAATTATATTGAATAAATTAAAAGTTCGAGGATTAAGAAGAGCCCGCCATCGATGCTCGAACTCAGGTCCCTCCACAAGTGAGCGCCTCTCGGTCCAATGCGAGGATTTTAGAGCAAGCATCTCAAGGAAGCCACATCCGCCCACTCATCACGTGCACACACCACCATTCTCAAAAACCTTCAATTTTCATCGAAGCCATTGTGGCATTTACACTAAAAGAGAAGATCACCGAGAAGTGGCCGTACCGGTAGGATTGAAGTGCAGTCCCTGAGTCTATCTGACGGCTGCCGGCAACAAGGACCGCTTATTTCTCTGCCATGTGGTCTGAGGGCGGAGTCGGTGCTCGCCTCGAATCCGCCATGTTCTCTTGTGCGGTTGGTATAATGCAGTCAAAACGCATCATTCGTGCTTGGATTGTGGTCCGAGCGAAGCCATCAAATATGGGAGCTTTGACACCATCAAATTCTGGGTTTAGTTCAGATCACTACATCCACGTTGAATTGGTATGGGCAAGCAGATACTTAGTCCCGGATGGGACTCTCAGATCTTCACCTCTATGGTAGATTGAGCTTTCAGACAGGATCTTACACCTCGTATTACGTTTACATGTCACCAAACCATACCGTAAGATTTCACACAGAAAGTCAGTGGTAACATTTCGGACCACCATGGCAAGTTTCAGGGTTGGGCTCGTTGGATGCTTATTAGGCAGCAATCCAAAGCCGGTCAGTCGAAAAAGCAGTAATTCTACGATGATCCTGCGGCATTTTTTCAAAACTAAACCCTTCCTTGTCTAATATTTCAGTCGACACATAACGCCTGAAATTCAATTCAGTGACCTGTCATACGTTCTTGAATTCGATTCTTTCTTTGTCTAATGTATCGGTCGACACACTGTCCGCATGAAATTCAGTTCGATGTCTCCAACGCAAAAGATTAGCAGCCATTTTCAGAGAACTCGTTCACATGCTCAAGTAAATCAAAGGAGACGTTTGACAGAAAACAACTAGTTACTTTGTTTAACAACAGCCCATCTATTTCACTAGATATCGTTACCAAGATAGTATCAAAAGTCCGATACAACCGGCAAGTTTATCCGTATCTCACAGATCACCTCATTTACAAAATGAGAAGCACTTCTATTGCAGGGCGGGAGCTCGTTTTTAATCTCTAGTTGGCTTGTCCTATGATACTGCGGAGAGGACTAGGGATACGCATCTTTTTACATACAGTGGAAAGGAGCACGCAACTCTCTGGGGGGAAAACTGGGTCAAAACTCTGTATAACTCGTTCAATCTCCATGCCTAGATCTCTTCTCGCAGTATTTTCGATTGCGGAAACATCTGAAGATTAACTGAAAATCCATCCGCTTATATAACTGTACCATCTTCTATTGTTGCCTTCTCCAGTATCACGGTTATTCCCGAGCGTACATAAAATCCATCCTCTGGCCGATCCCCTTCTTCAACGCCCTGCACAGCAAATAAATCAATCTCGGTGTGTTAAAGCATGCCAAACTTGGAGAAGAGAATAATTAGGAATGTAGACTACAGAACTAGAGAGAGAGAGAGAGAGAGAGAGAGAGAGAGAGAGAGCGCTGTGGGCAAGTACACTTACATCTTTGTTTACAATGGTCACATCTTTTCCAATCTTCGTGTTCTTGTCAATTATGCAGTTCCTTCCGAGATTAAAACATCAAATGATATCAGATTATGTAATATGTCATAGAACCTTTCAAAAGTCAATATCCCACCCTTCAAAAAATGAAAGGCTTTTTAATCAAGTTTTTTCACCTGATCTTTGTGTTCTTCCCTATCCCGATAGGCACCTTCCCCTCCGCTAGTAGAGAAGCTATTTCAGATTCTGTTTGGTAATAGTCCGCACCCATCATCACTGTGTCCTATCGGGGACGGAGGGAGGGAGAGAGAGATAGAGATCACAGGTAATCAGAAAATGGAGATTCTCTCATGACATCGATTCAGATGAAGGAAAGGCTTGAAATTCGAGATGAGTTACCTTCAGCTCAACTCCAGAATCGAGCCGTGAGCGTTCGCCCACTATGGAGCGTTCAACGCTGCACTCCCTCAAAAAGCAACCATGGGAAATTATTGCATCTTTAATCTGCAATATACAAAGCAAGCATAAGAAGCAGAGAAAGGATAAAAGACCATAGACAAAAGTAATATTAAGAGTGCGGCACACCTTGCAGTTGTCTATCTTGGTCGGTGGAAGAAACCGAGGCGACGTGAAGAAAGGCGTCTTCGGATCATAAAATTCAAATTTTGGAACCTGCAAGAAGGACAATAAGGAAACCCACGTCAGTTAATCATGTTTCAAATGAAAATCATAATTGCAGCTCCATATGTTGCAGAAATTGGATGTCATGTTCAAATCAGGATTCTTAAGTCACGAATTTGATTCGCAACGGATATAAAAGGGAAACCATAAATAGGCATGCATAGAAAAACTCACCTCTTCTGTGAGAGCCAAATTAGCATCATAGAAGGACTTGATAGTCCCTATATCCTCCCAGTAATCGCGGAAAATATAAGCCTAGCAATCAAGAGAAATTGAGCTTGTAATTAGAGCTGTCGGTGGATACGTTCTTTCTTTTAGGAAAGACTCTTTCAGATAAGAGAGGTCGCTTACCTGGACATCATGCTCCATCACAGCCGCGGGAATTATTTCAGATCCAAAGTCATTGGCTGTAGGGTACCTCCACTTCAGAAGATTTAGTAAAGTCTCCGTCTTAAAGAGATAAACTCCCATTGATGCTATATATGGAGATATTGCAGCTTCTTGAGGAGACAATCCTAGTGTGGTGGTATCTACTTGCTACAATAATCAGCAAATAACTTGTTACCACACCGGAGGAATTCAAACAACATTCATAACATAAAACGAGGTTGGAACGGCCTACAAATGAAAAAGGAAAAATAAAAAGTTCAATAATATTAAAGTGTTATAACTCTTGTTATTTGGCAAAGTTGAGACATAGATAATGTTTAAATCGGTCATCTTAGCACCCAGCGCTCACCATAGCTGTCAGATCAGGACCTTTAGGCTTTTCAGAAAATTGGACAATTTGGCCTCTGCTGTCTATCTTCACCAATCCATAATCAAGATGCCCGGCTGATATACAATTCACCAAAATTAGATTACATAAAATGCCTAAGGTAAATTAACACATTAATTGAAAATTTCAAAATTGGTAGCACAGTATGACCAGAATCAAAACCAACCTTTCCCCCACAGGAGCACATGCAACAGATATCTGAGAGTTTCTCTCGATATGAATTCTGTCGAGCAATGGCAAAGTCATAAGAAATATGATTTGGGTTTTCAGCAAGAACACATTTTCACTGGGCACCACCATACGCACCTGCACAAAATCCATATAGTCCATGCGGTAAAGATGATCCCCCGCCAAAATTAGTATGTTCTCGACGTTTCTGTTTTTTGGCATCCTTCAAAATACAATACAGCAAGCAATGGAATAAGAAGAGACAAAGTTATGCAGACCGTGAGATAAGACAGGGTACTGTCTAAACTAACAATAATGAGACACCGACCTCAAACACCCAAGTGAATTTCCTCACGGCGTCTGCTGTTCCTTCAAACCACTTTTTTCCTGCTTCTCCAGGAGTTTGAGTAGCAGCCAGAACCTATATATTTAATTGTACTTCAGACACCAATGAAAAAAGGCCTTAAATATGGCAGCAATGAATAGATGTCGCATATTTATTGATCAGAAAAAGTTTCCTAATATAAACCACTTTTTCCAGACAGAAAAGGTAATCAAGAACAAACACTGCAGATCAAATAAGTGACGACCAGACTCTTGTTATCAGGGATGCAGATGCAAAGCATTTTTTATGGAATCCGAATGAATTTGCATACAGGGGAAAACATACCTCAACAAAACCCATCTCCAAATTGATACCATTTCCGAAGTAAGTGCGCGCCATATGACGATTAAGAGAAGCAGAGTTTGAAACTGGGTCAGCACAAAAATCTTGTTTATGCCGCTGTTAATGCAGTTGCTCATTGGGATATCTATTAGCCTGTAGCATCCACCAACAGGAACCTAACACATATTTATCAATTTCTGAATATGAATACATGCATGCAAGCAAATATAGGTTATATAAACAGAATGTCTGTATGCACGAGCAAATTATGCACTATTGATATAGGTGAAAATGGTACTGTGTGGGACAAGCAAATAAACTGATCCTTACAGCGGCGTGGCTGCTCTTCTGGTAAGAGGGAAGAGTTTGGGTCCCTGCACCTCCCCCCAAATATAATGGCGGCCACATTCTTCGGGTCTGCTTTTGGTCTATGAAACACCGGAAGATTTGATAGGCTGATATCAACAACACAGAATCCGAATAAACTCATTTTGATCCCGATTATGGAACAACGCAAGACTTTAGCAGCAACAACATGGAGTCAATGATATTATTTTCATCAACCGATGCCTCCTGCGACTGTTAAACAAGATCAACTCACGCAAGGTCTCGGTGCATTGCTCGATGTATAACAGCAAAAGCCGCACCGGGTTTCACCTTCTTGAATTTTTTTTTCAACTATGAGATTTCTAGCGACCTGATTAACCCAAATACTGTCATTCAGGCTCCCTCTGATTCTCTCACCCCAGAATCCATCATCTGCATTCCCTCAGACAGCTCTTGTTCGATTGAGCCAAAGGGGTGTTGGCCTTGAGGGCACACAGCAAGAATCCATTGCCGTGCCTATCCACTGCAACACCAAATCCAAATACTATGGTAAAATACTCGCCGAGCACTAAAAGCCCGCGAGACAAAAGGAAACTGAGATTAAAGTAAGACCACCCGATCTAAGAAAGCGAGTAAAGTGCACATTACATAAAGAATCTAAAAGCAGTGGAGTCAAAGTTGAGCGACGCTTGAAAAGTCCCAGAAGCTCAGTCCTCATGAACTATATACTGCCCAAGTATCCAAGTAAACCCAAAAAAGAATGAGAAAAAAGATCGAAACCAACCTATATCAAAGGAATCAAAAAGAAAGGTGGCGACGAAGCATTCAAGCGCCCAGGGACTACGAATCTTGATGTAGAAATACAGAGATGATTACATACCAAAAAGCAAGCTGTGAACTTGAAGCCTCGATGTTTTGCCACTTCTTTCAAATGGTGATTCAAGAAAGAATCGCAGAAGTCAGATATAAGTAAAGATGTGGAAGAGCGTGAACGGTGGAGTGGCAGGTCAATGGAGGGAAGTGTGCGCCGTGAGTAACGTGGAAGAGGGTGGTGGTTTAAAGAAATCTTTGGTGGTTGGATCTTATGTTTCTTTGGGGCTCCCCCACGGAAACTGCCGGCGTTCAATTTCAAGCCCAGTATTTATATAACAATTTCACGTTTGTCAGTGCGCTGGCAAACGCCATTGATGGGGGATGTGGACGTGGGCTCGGTGGCCGGTGACCCTGAGTCCCCGGCGTTCTGCTGTCTCAAGTTTAAAGGCCTGTCCATTTCCATGCCATCCCTCCACTAAAATAAATCAACCTTGGTTTACATAACCTCACTTTTTAGCTCCATCTCGTTTTACGTAAACTTTTTTTTTTTCGCGGGTCTTTGTAAAAAATCACTAACTTTAGTCCATTTTAATTTTAATCTTCACCTTTTTTTTTTGCAATTGATTGTTTATAATTAGTCTAACTCTTAGAGAATCTTCCTTGTCATCTTGTGTCGAGATCTTTTGTTTTGCGCTCAATCTTCATCTCTCATGCGCAAAGTCTTCAATCTCACGCCCGTCAAAAAGCTCGCGCCATTAAGACACTCGTCTTGAGACACTTGAGCAGCTCGCCCTATGTGTTTTCTCCATCCTCTTGTGATTGTCAAAAGAAATTTTTGGATGGAGGGTCAAGAGATGATAGATTTAGGACCTATAGTGAAAATAGGTGATGATTTTTTACGTGACAAAAATGTTAAGGGTAGATTGAAACTAAATCTAAAGTGGGAATTTTCTTATGGACGAAAAAAAAGTTACAGGAGGGCGAAAGTTTGGATTTGTTTTGGGTGACATTTATACCTATTATTCAAACTAGTCGGGTGACTTATATCGGCTAGCATTATTTATTGATATGCTTTCTTTTTAATGAGCGACATGGCACGTCATTTTTTTCACCTAAAATAGAAAGCGCATAGATTTTCTCTGCAGGCCGTGAACGCGTTATACATTGACTTCGACATTTTATTTTGCATTAAAGGTATGTCGTTAACAATGCTAGGTTTTTTTTAGCCCTCCTATAAGAGTTTTTTCTTATATGGGCTTATATTAATTAAATTGACTTTTACTGATTAACGGGAGTTTGGTATGATAAAATAAGATATAAAGATTCTTAATCGATTAATATGGGCGTGCCGCATCGCGGGATTAAACCAGTGCTGCCCTTGATGAGTTATGTTGCCAATTGGCATATGGTCGTACATGAAATGGGGCCTGCCAAATGAAAAACTTTGCTCATCCGCGAGGAGAAATCATAGCGAGTTCGCCACCGATTGATTGAGAGAAGATGACGACGACACATGACCCGGATGTGATATTTGACCAAGAAAGCCGCATTACTTCAATTCATCATTAGCTTTTTCTCGCAACTAAGCCAACGTACGTATAATTAAGGTTAATAATATAAAGAGATTTACATACCGAATCTTCTGCGATAAATTTGTCCCAAATTAATTTTGCGGCTGCCATAAACTCCAAATTGATACATCTATGATAAACTTATCCTTTATTAATGTTCATTAAATTTTACCATTAAATTTTTCAAGTTAGATGACGCATGACAGTTGACCGATTTATCAGTTTTTGGTATTTTTAAAGATCCGTTTGTTAGCGGTGTACGATTTAACGGTTTCCTTTTGTGGATTAAGTCAATTTAATGAAAACTAACGAATGATAAATTTTATCATGAGCGTATTATCTTGGAATTTTTTATGATCAAAATATTAGATAAAGATAAATTTCCGTGAGGATTTTCGTGGTAATTAATCTTATAGTTTAATGTGGAAAAAAACCTTCAAACTCTTTTTTTTGTGTGGCCCCCGCGGAAGCACCTCCAAACAAGTGGATTCCCCAATCATTTGGGTACTGACGGCTTGATTTGAGACATGGACCGCCCCAAAATCTGGTGGACGGTCAGATTGTGCACTCTACCCTACGCCGTCCATGATGTGGACCCGACTCCATCCAGTCCTTTCGTCGTGTAGTGTATGTAATCTTGGTAACCTCTGTAAGAGCTTTTGGTGGGTCCCGTCGATCTATCATTGCAGGTTTATTTTTTCCGTCGCAATTTTTTTTTCATTGGTTACGGGATAATTATCCAAAAAGTCTTATATTTATTATATGAACGCAAATTCGATTGTAAGTATTTCAATTTGATCGCTTTAATCCTAAGCATCGCAACATTTACGGCATTGCGATTCAATCAGCCCATACCATCTTACATGGCATGACCGATATTGATGTAGACGATTTTTCACAAGTTCATAATTATTTAGCCAAATCGAAAAGTTTAGTACCGAATTGAAACCCGTATAACGGGTTTTTATATCTTTCGTGGTAATTTTTTTTTTCAATAGGTTAAGAGTCACTTCCATATCCAGATATGCGGTGCACCTATTAGATGTGTATGCAATTTCACTACAGTGGGTAGAATATGAGCGCGGAGTCAACACGATCCGACGGTTAATGATGCGTTGAGCCCAAATGAACTCAGGGCACTCGACGATGGCCTTTCCTAATAGGCAAAACTCTTGCACGATGGATTTAGACGACCCCCATCGTCTGTTAAAACATTCTTTCTCTATAAACAGGGTACAAATATCCGACGACTCAAGTAATCCGATTCACTTGTAAGATTGCTTCTTTCAATGTCGATAGAGTCGTTACATATCTAAGTACAATTACATGTCCAAAAAAAAAACTATCTTTAACCTGCAAAGGAAAGTACATACACTTTGGGAGAGAAAAACCCTATCTTCTTTTCTCTTCATATCTCGCCTTTTGCAATGCGCATGACCGTGGCGCCGTCGGCCCACCGCCAACATGTCCGAGACATCCATTGTCGTCTTCAACCTCATTGCTGTGAATCGCAACAATTCAACCCCCACTTGTCTCTCTCTCTCTCTCTCTCTCTCTCTCTCTACATGTCAGGTCGTGAAATGTCTAGTGAGAAGCTCATCATTCGAGTGCACAGGTAAGAGGAAAGTTTCCTTCGACTAGAGACGTTGAAAAGTATGAACCGATTTATTCCCCAACCTTGCATGATGTCTTTCGAGATCATTTCACCATGAACAAATCACAAAGAATCCCCCATTGGTTTTGTTCCACTTTAGCTACAACTTGCGAGCTACACTTGAAGCCGACATAGACAGATGAAGCATCGACCCGGACAAAGTTCGAGGAGATCGCATCGGGACCCACTTTGGAACAAGCCATGAAAAGATCGCGATCACGAAAGAGACGCACCCATTTGCCTTCACCGTTCGAGCCGATTTGCAATAATCAATCCAAGGCCAATAAGATGATTCCGGTGTGTTATTGTTTTAACCCTTGTGCCCTAGTTGGGCACCGAGACACTTCCATTTGCGACCCAATTGATTGAAATTTGTTTCCTCGGGCTTGCTTGACCGCACACGTGTCCCGAAACAAATGGGTGGTAGTGAGAAGATGAAATTTAGACAAATGCTTCGGGAGTGGCTCCTCGGGTCGTCCACCCTATTGATTTAAAGAATGTTCCGGCGGGCCTTTTTGACCGCACACGTGCTCAAAAACGAATGGGCAGCGGCCTGAAAATTGGAAATTCTTCTAGTTTGGAATACAACCGAAAGAAATTATTCAAAAAGCCATAAATCTTTTGTGTGATGATCAATTTAATTTAAAAATTTTAATTGTGTTAATTCAGACCAAATCTCTCGACAATTTGTCAATTTATTCATACATCTTTTTTGATGATTTGCTAGTCCCTTCGACCAATCGCTAGCATGAATAATTTTCGCAAAATTTTTTTCATTTTATTTTCTTATTTTATTTTTATTTTTATTTATTTTCCCTTTTCCCCTTTGCTAGCCACCGGCAAGGGCTAGATAAAAGGGAGGCTAGTGGAGGGAAAGAGGGAAAAAAAAGGAAAAGCAAACAAAAGGAAATGATTTTTGCACACAACTTTTGGCACCAAAATGCATATTTTTTTCACCAAAAGCATTCATTCAGAAAAGTGCTATGTTTTTGCAAGAGAGCACTTTTAATCACCCTCATGGTCGGCAGTTTACAATAAGGGGCATAATCACCTTGATATTTAGTTAAATTTTCAGAGGCCAATGTCCACAGCTTGTAACCTATCCATAAAAAAAAAAAAAAGATGGTTAGAGAAAGTTTCTTTCAATTATATCCAGTTAAATTCGCGCCCCTCTCCACCCATCCCTCTCGCGAAATTTTCATTTAAGCCGATTGTACAGGATCGATCTCGGGGCAAAAAATTCGATATAGATAGATACTTTAGCATACAAAAATCCAACGATCGAATGAGGGACGGAACATCAAAATTTCGTTAGCGGCCGAAGGGCGGTGGCTTTTGATTCACATGATCAAGCCCAATCGACTTGACCCGAGAAAAGAATATATACGAGAGGACAAAGAACCCCCAAGGGGGGCGACGTCAAGAGCACAGCAAGAGAAAGCAAAGGAGCAATAAATTAACCCCCCAACCAATCGATTTGAGCGGTGAATGCACTCCCGCCATCGAAATGCATGCCAAGAGCTGAAAAACAAAAAAAGGGAGAAATGGACGTGAACTCGCTGACAAAAAATTTCACGTGGTGGAGGCTTCTGGATTTTACAGATATCAGAGAGACAGGCGAAGGAAAAGGAAGGCAGGCACGGGTTTTTCCTTTTTCGGACGAAAAAGCATCTTGCTTTCATTCATGATTTAAAACGATAACATAACAAAGAGGGAAAAAGAAAAAAAAAGGGAAGGTGGCGGCTTAACGAGCTGCTTCGGTTTGAGGGGAATGAGTGTGGTGGGCCTTGGCCACCCAGTTGGCGACTTTGATTTGCGAATCTGGGGAAATGGGCTAGAGAGACTCGGTCCAGCCGGTGGAGCAAAGCCTTGGAGTCGTTAATAACGGAATGCACTTGTCATGGGGCTTTCTTCTTGTCCCCAGTATCCACCGTGCGGTAGGGAGGTAATCTGGCTCCATCTACTTTCCCCTTTTGTACTTTAGAAAGCCATTTCATTTCAACCCTTCTCCCGCGGCGAGGGTTTCAGCAACGCAGGCAGACTTCGCTCGAAATCCCGTCGCAAATTCGGAGGCAAGCGGGCCGAAGGCGTTCCACCAGACACCAGCTGCGGAGGCCTCCCCTGACTCTCGGCTCCAGGACGCGCCAATGCTCAGTTTGAGGGCTCCCTTATTCCGGCTTGCACCAGTAGTCGGGTAAAGGAGTTTGCCCTGTTGACCCCTTCTTCTTGATTTGATTCCATCTTTTTGCACAGGTTGTATGAACTAATTGCTTCGTCCACGATCGTCCAAGGTTGGGGAGCTCTCTTTTGAAAAAAACCAGGCATTGCGCGCCTACCACATGGCCCACAGTATCTCGGCAAGTAGCGACGGCATAGGGGGAGCTTCAGATGGTGAGATGTTCAAGCTAGTAGTCGGGTCACCTTTCTATTCTCGTTATTTTGGTGGGTGAAGCGTCGAAATTTAGTCTTAGGCCTGACCACACGCTTTTTGTCCATTAGCACGGCAGAAAGAGAGGTGTTCTGGCGTTTCCGGGGCGCGGCCGCAGATGGGATACAGGGGGTCGGGGTCAACTTTCCCTTGAAGAGGTTTTATTTGTTTTGCAGGGCATTGTTACAACTACTCCAGAGGAAAAACCATACCTTACGATGTGTTTGGGTCTGCCACAGGTTGATCCATAATCTCCTTGAGTTAGTAGAGACGGAGACAAATATAGGGTAGATATATCATATCCCAATCCCATCGCGTGTGGATTAATTAGGAAAAGAAATTTGACGCGAGTTCGTGTCCTGATTCATTGAGATTGCATCGATTTAGCGAGCCATGGCATGGTGTGACACGGCCGAGTCTCGGACTCCAGCAAATTCGCTTGAGCTAAAGGTTCGAGACTGAGCACTTGAGTTACTACCGCCAGATCTTGGAACAATCCTGACATGCTTCATCGGAAACACAGGATTATGTCAGATTATCTACCGGCGTTCCTTGTCATTGCTGAAAATGAAGGCATAGATGCAAAGCAGATGTCTCCCATTACATCATGAATGCTCGACATTTGAACACAATGCTCGCTACATGCAGCGGAAGGAATGAGACCTAAAACGGATAATCGTCATCCCTTTAAATTTTCGTGCTCAACCAAAACTGAGTTGTTAGAGCTGCCTTTCCATAACTCAACTAGGACCCAACCCCACGCCGAGCTTGTTGGAGGATGGATCCCCCTTGCTCAGTATTGGTGGAGAAACTAGAATTGTTCTGTTTCACCTCCGTGTAAGAACAAGGAGGGAGTTGCCCCTATAGACATATAAATATTGATTGTTTAACCACCGCTGTTTCAAAAACAAAGGAACGAGTTACTTCCCTCAGAATTCATGAATCTTGAGCACAGATGTTTTGAAACCCGGCCTTCTGCACAATTTGTATAGGACAATAAAGACGACCCCGCCATAATGAAACGGAAAAAGAACATGGGTTTGCCCTATAAGTAGGTTTTTATCAAACCTATTATGTCCAAGAAAACTTGTATTCAATTTATAGCACCCTCAATCCCATACTCACCTTGAGAAGAAATGAAGAGAAAAAGTTCTTTAACAAGTTAATCAATAAAGTTTACGACCACCTTTGAATTAGGAGCCTACTGCAGTACAAGTATTGGCAAACGAATCACATAGATCTCAGAACTACGCCCATTTTAATAAGTGCTCCGAACAATTTTTCCACAACTTGCTTTTTCCGGCAGATAAAATCTCTTTTGATGGCCATTCGTGACCCCAAATTGCCAATTCAATTCCAAATCATTCAGAGAATTCCATAAGCGCAGCACATCAACAAGGAAAATCCAAACAATGCACGTTAAATCAGAGTAACAAGGATCACGCTCTAAAAAGTCTTAACACGCCCATAAAAGGAATGGCAGAGGAAAGCACCGACTGGAAGTGAGACGAAATTACAAAACATCTATGTGTTTGTAGCCCTAGTGTAGATCTGTTGGCTGGCATGAGCAGAAACCATCCTGATCAGACCTCTCGCCATCAGTTCTCTTATAGCCTTCCTTGCTAGAGAACCATTAACCTAGTGAGGCAAATCCAATAGCAGTTAGAATGCGTGCATTTTATGGCTTAATCAGAAAAGCATATCAAATTTCTCATTATAGAACACTGAAATATTATGTTATGTGTCAACGATCAGAACTAGCCACCATTGGATTAAATTAGACCTATAAGCTAAATTCTCATCAGAACAGATGTACGAAAGCCACTTGCATGATCGCTCCACAGGGTGCATTTCTGAATTACTAAAGCCAGCGAAAATGCCACAAGTCAGAGAAAAGTTCATGCCAAAGAAACAATAATACGATGAACCAATGACAAAAGCTGCTTTTGACGGAATTCACAATAGTTCCAAGCACAATGAATTCCCTCACTTATGAGCCCTCAAAAAGGCTTATGCGGAGACAAACAGAAACCACTTAGCCTTAATAGTCAGCTGCTCTTGGTGGATTTAAAGAGATATAGAGGTGTCCTCTGTACATACCAATTAGACTTATTCAACCCAAATAAATCTTCACTCGGACATACCATTGAAGAAACAACAGACCATCAATCCCTGATGGACCTCACAACAACTCGTCCACCCTCCAGGCTACTGAAACACACTAGGAATAAGAACACCATAAAGGTACCCTGCAAGCGATCGGAGAGAGAATGGAAGGAGTGATGAGCTTGTACTTCGGCGCGCCTCGGAGAGAAGCTTGTCATAAGTCGCCTGATCAAACAGCACCATGTTGTTCACCTTCTCCTTCTGCTTCCCTTGCTCCACTTCTGCTCCCCCCACAAACAAGAAAATTGTCACATCCATGACCCCGACAAACATAACCAATCTTTGAGCCGGAAATACACAGAGCATCAATCCTCATACCCTCTCGTCGCTAATTAACAAACTAACAATTCCAAACTAGCATAGCCGCCATGACAAAGCAGAAAAATTACCCAGCTCTACCCCAAATCCATGTACATCGAGAACAACACTGGTAAACCTCATTTTGCAACTACCGTTTCTAACCTCCGATTGATGAAACACAAGTAAGCAGAGAGCAACTACAACGAACCAAGTTTAGCCAGAACTCAAGACCAAACGAACAAAAGGAAAAATTTTGTGAACATCTCTGTCGTGAAAAGGCTAACCTTCTTCTTCTGCTTGCCACCGCCAGATTTGGCAGGCTTTGAAGACGGAGGAGGAGCTTTATCCTTCTAGGAGCCTGTCGACAAACGCAGAGATCGATTCAGACTCCCATGCACCAAAAAGAACATCAGTCGTTTGCAGATATTGTAAACTTGACCCAAAAACAAAATCACCGTGCGGATACGGGGAAAATGAGGCAAAAAAAAGTGGCAAGTGCGGTGCTGAATACCATGAATCCCGATCGGCGGCGGCGACGAAGAAGTAGACGGCGCAGCGGAGGGAGATAGAAAAATCGTAAGACGGAGGCTTTTCTAGGGTTTCAGGTGATTCAATACTCGAGAGCAGCTCGCTTTGTCTCCAAAACCGGCACCGTTTCAAGCGCTAACTGGGCTCAAGAACGTCAAGCCCATGTCATTACCGGGCCGGTCACCAACTGAAGCCCAGACTTAAACAAAAATGGTATATTCGCCGGAAGTTCTAAAACTTGACACAAAGGTGTAATTGTGTCCTGAAATTTCGAGAAAGTACAATTAAGTCTTAAAACTATTAAATTCATACAATCGATTCTTTCGTTAACTTCCTTCTAATTTGGCTAATGGCAAAAGCCGACATGGCATTTTTTGATTACTTCTTTTCTCTTATGTAACTCTGATGTGGCTATCTAAAATGACCTAAAACAAGAATGATGATCAATTTTTGATTAGTCAAAAATTGATTTTTAAATATTATTATTAATTATATTTTAGAAGGGAAAACAGCCAAGCAAAGGGCCTAAAGGCAAGCCCTCATCGCCGACCTGTCCCCCCACCATCGCCGAAAGGGCCAACAATGGGGATTGAGTGTACATTGCTAGATTAATGCAAGAACTAAAACTAATACAAAAGAAAGAAAATGGTTGATTTATTTTCCCGAATCCTACATTTTTCAATGATTTAATTTCGTTTCATTTTCGCGTAGTTTCTCGAGTTAGAACCAGTCTATGATATCAAAACAATTCGAAATACTTAACCTCTCTTTCCATACCTAGTCTATGTTTCCTGATTGGAATCGAAGCCTGTGATGATTTCTAACCTCAAGTCCTATCAGCAATCGAGAGTGAGTAACAGGTGGAAGGATGTTGATAGCAATAGGACATGAATGGTAGTTGGGATCCGAGGCTAGGAGAAAGAGGTAGTCAATCTTTTTGGAGTTTATGAACTATTGGACTCTGATAATTTTTTATTTTTTCTCATTTTCACCTAGCGAGATTGGCGTAGATTATCGACACGACATTGACAGCCATAGTGCCAAACCTGCTTTTAACATCCTATACGACCGACAAATGCAACAGTCTTAGGAAATAATCTTTCGCTTTTCATTTACTTAGTGAACTCACTCTCTGTTAGAGATGTTATGATTAGTTCAGTTTGTATTTTTGAAAATCTAACTAAACCAAATCATTAGGGATATTGATGAATGAACTGAAAAAACTCAACTCAGTCTTTGTGATCTATAGGTCCATGCATTTTCTCCAATTGTTTTGAATTTCATTTGATTAAAAATGCAATTTGAAGAGACAAGTAAAAAAAAAGAAAAGGAACGCCTTGCTTTAAACGAACTTCTAGGACAAGGCGTGAACAGTGTGTCGTGCGCAATTATGTGTGCCTTTTGTTCTTGTCTTATATTCTCGTTATTGTCTAGGAATGAAGAATTAATGGAATCCGATTCAACAAGCACCCATTCCAACGTGTTCGGTTCGTGTGAATAACGCTTGAGTGGGTCTCATTAATTTACTTTTCTTTTTCAGAATTAGACGATTTAATTTGCCGAGCGAAAAGTTCTAAACATATTTTGCCAACATCAATTCAATTCTAAATTTCTTAATATTTTAATTTCGACATTTCAGCGATTAATTTTTTTTTTTTGGGGGCGAAATTCCAATGCCGTACTTCCAGCCAACTTTGTGACGGTGTATGATGTGGAGCTGCGGCGATGAATGGACCGCTACATCAGCGACTTTTGGCGAAAATTGGATAGGAGGACTACATCAGAATTTTGCGTGAAATTTAGCAAACTTATAGAGCCCAGACTCGATTAACGCACCTACAATAAAGTTGGAACTAATTAATATTTTCGTCAACTGTGCTGTATGGCTTGGTGAGCTCGAGAGTGCATAATCTGGGGAACCTTTTCTACGTGGGAAACATTAGGTAAGTGTAGTTCCCGAGTGACCGGATCTTCGGATCTTTGTCCCACGCAGCGAGGTGGATCCGATACGATAACGAAAGAATATGATCTTTCGCGCGATATATTTAATTAGGTGAATATGTCGTGAAGAGTGGGCGTTTAGGTCTTGCTTTACGCCTTGTCAATAATTTAATCCCCGGCCACAAAAAGTTAGACAAACTGAGGACGAAGGAAAAAAGGGAAAATACTTTTGATTTGGATCGACGTCGGATTGATACCATCTGTCTCGGACACTTGTCGTTGAAAAAGAAGATTTATCTGAAAATTTTGGGTTGAAATGCATTTTATGTGCAGCGCTATCGTCGCGAAAATTATACAAAAAAAAAGAAAAAATCATAATCTATTACATGATGGTTAATTCGATCTAACATAATTTTTTTTAATGATTTGTCAATGTAGTTCTTTCTGCCAATTTTGATCGAGACCACCGACGTGGACGTCATCTTATACTATAGAGTCAATGCTGACGTGTATAATTTTTGCAATTTATTTTTTTTCATTATTTTTTCTTTTACTTTTTATCTTATTTCCTCTTTTTTTTTCCCAACTATAGGCTGATAAAGGCCATGACGCCCTCGCTTGGTATGGGCAAGGGCAATGCTCCCCATGCCTGGTAGAGGTCGGTCGATGACCTCACAAGTTCAGAGTTGGATAAAAATAAAAAAATAAAAAATTTTAGTAACTAAAAAATTTACAAAAATTATTCACATTAGCATCCGGTTGACCTCCACGTCAGTACTGCCAAAATTGGTCAAAATGACTAAATTGACAAATCGTAAAAAATGTTCAATACTAAATTAACCAAATTAAAAGATTGAGAACGAAAATTTCTGTCATATATATTTATGGTTTTTTTTTTAATTTATGATTCTTCCCATTATCATCTTTGTCTTTTGTCACTTTCTAAAGCGAGGCTTTTTATTCGGTACCATACAAATCGTATTAGTCCAAGATATAAATCGAACTTGGATGGTGCATATCATGTATTTAGCAATATACTTTGTACAAAAAAAAATGGATTTAATTGAAATTTTATTTAATGGCATGAAAGGCCAGAGAAAAGTTAGAAAGATCGAATTACACATCGGACCAACTCGAAAGATTGGGATAGCATGCTTCTTCGGACAAGGCGTCCTCCAAGTGGGCCAGGTTTCGTTCATAATTCTTTGTTTTTTTTTTTTTTGTCTGCTCTACTCTAATTCTCTCTGTCCCTTACCTTGCTTCTTTGCAAAAAATATAAAGTCCGTTCACACACCTCAATAATTGTTCGCTCAAGATTATCGTTAATAACAAGCGCATGATACCTTGGCTCGACGGTTGTATTTCTCCTTCTTTTCGCAAAAAATTTAGATATGCAGTCAAGATTAGTATCTTCCACAAAATGACCTCCTTTTGGCAAAGCAACCTTGCTTTTATTTCAAGTGTTTTCTGATAGTTATTCCGATACCCTAATGAAAATTAGCTGTGGATTTGAACCGGGAAACCATAAATTGAGTAAGTATTCATGGTTAGTTAGCGCTGAGCTGACAGTTTTTGGCCTAATTCTTAGCCAAGGGTCGGACTCCCGACCCCATACATAATAACGGCTAAAATGATGAGTAGTCTTGGCTAAAATGGTTGATTTTAAAGACGTGTCGGTTCCTATTTAGAACTGAAAATCGCCCACTAATCCTAGGTCCTCCACTTGGGAATCGCCCTACCAGTTCTCGAATCACTTCGGAATTGGTCGCGAGTCAACAAACTACCGAGAAGCACCTTGAATCGAGACTAACAAGAGAACAATTACACTTACGGTGACTCTTGAACACTGCAACAACAAGCTGAAGACAGGAATGCGTGTAAGGGCTCCTTGAACGTGTAAAGTCCAGTATTATATGGGGTTGGCCAAAGAAACTCGAGGGATTGCTGATGGTGAAGCTATTTAGCAACGGGGAAGAAACGTCATTCTAAGATTCGATTTGCCTACTGCCGAGTCACCATTCGCCTATTGATAAATTCCCCATTGCATCAGATACGAAGCAAAGCCGGTCCGTCCTCCGGTGGGCTCACCAGTTTTAGTTCTTTTGCTCACCCCTAACCTCATCATTTTCATGCCGGATGCTTTTCAAGGTCCGCTCCCACTCCCTCCTAATTTAACCGGCGGCCGAGTCCGTAACAAAGCTCCCGTCTCGACATAACCTCGAAAGAGAAGGAAACAGCCATTAGCGTTGTGCCCTTCTTCCATCCGAGAAGCCTGTCATCCACGATCCTCCTGCCTATGCCTCGCAATGAAGAAAATCGACTGTCTTTGTCAAAGCAATTGTTCTCATCGCTCGATTTCTAAACTTTGCCCTCTGCTTTGCCTTTTTCATTAGGTGACTCAAACTACAGCATGCATGACCATTTTACAAAAGCGGCAAAAAGCCGATTTTGAAGCGAGGGGACACGTATGGACTCCGGACAAAAGTCTCGAAGTAGCATCAAAGAAAAAGCAAAACCATGGGAAAAAAAGGAGCGGACTTCTAGATAATCATGCGTCTGGTGCCTTTGGACAGACCACAGTGGTAACTGAAGCCCGGTTCCTTTCAAGTTGAAAGCTCTGGCGACTCAAAAAGGCAAACGAGAGGGGGAAATCGGAATGCGTGACACGTGGCACTTTCTTAGAGAGTAAGAAATGGGAAATGGGGAATCCGATCGATGGTGATCGCCGTCTCGTGTGCTTGCCACCTGTGGGGAGCCTCAAATCACAGTGGTGATCACTGCCAAAAGTCATGATCCACGTTTGATCCTGCTTACAAACCTGTGGAGTAGAAAATATCATCGCGGAAAATGATAAATTGTGAAAGCATTTTTCGCAAGATGACTTCTTATAATATTTACAAAAATGCATGAGCAAAAGATATTTCTATCTATATAAACGTTAGACACAACTTGACGTGGGTAATCTGGATATTTTTTCATTAACTGATTATTTCGAGAGATACGTGCGATCATTTTTAAGAAGATATTTTTTCGCGCAACAAACAGAGCCTTAGCATCTGAATATTTTTCATTAACTGATTATTTCCAAATTACCATCATAATCAGTTTATCAGAGAAAGATCTGCCCAAGCATCTAGTGCCCGATGGTTAAGGAACAATTATACCCCACTAACCCATTTTGATTCTCGATTACGATATGAAGACCATTTCATTTTCACATCAAGATCAAGATCGGGTATATGACAAAGCCCGGTCCCAATGTTGCCAAATGAATCGACTGCCACGTTTTTACGTATATAACCGTCGCGCGCATCTTACTGTTCTAGATATTATTGCATGCTCATTTACATCGTCAGGTCTTGATTGTAAGCTCTATAATAATGGTGGGAATCTCCTTCCTAGGATATGGTGCAGTCAGTTCAGTTATCCTTGTGAGAAGATTGAACAGAGCTGATTGATTCCAAGCTGGTTTGAGAGGATTAGGATAAGAATAATGGAACAATAGTAGCTCAGATTGTCACAAGCCTCATATTCTCCCCACCATCTTATTATTAGCTGAATTTGCATGAAGAATGTATTCTTTAGCACTGAATACCCTCTGAAATGGTGAGAAAGAGAATACGAGGTCAGATAAAGCATATTATGTGCTGGCTGATTCCACAACGGCAAGTTTCCGGTAAAGCAAAAGCACAAAAAATGAAAGAGAAAAAGAAAGAAAGAAAGGAAACAAGTAAAAATATGTAATTTCTGGGGTCTATATAAAGCTCACGCTTAAGCATCAAACATTTCCTCAAGAAGCACATTGTGGAGGAGAACATTATTCCTACTCTCAAAGCAACATTCATACACTCTCAAACTCTGTTTGCTCGTACTTCTCCTTCAATAAGCTTCTTTCTCTCGTGACTGTGATTATTTGCACCAGTTTCTTCCATGAATAGTGGCAGTAGTACCTTCTCCACGAACACTTTGATCATGCTCCATTCTGTTCTCTCTGATCGGGAAGGGGTCCAAGCTTTCCTTGTATCATCCCTTCCCTTGCGAGTGAGAGCGTGTGGTTTTCAATCCTAGTGGTATACTTTAGAGATCACTAGTTGTTCCCAAATCGCTGTTTCTGATGGTTCGCTTCACTTTAAGAACATAAAAGTTAGAAAAGGGGTTACAGAAGTACTGGGAAGGGGCGTCAACTGAGAAAGATTGCGAGTTTGTTTTCAGGATCATGGAGATATGTGTTCTGTTGGTGTTACTCTCGAGGTTTCCACTCAACTGCCGAAGGCCGTCAAGAACTCGGGCGAGTAGTTTCCGGGACTGAAGGTGGTTCTAGTTAGTCTAAGTTCGTGTTCATCTTGGAAAACGTGATAATCGTCACTCTGTTCGCGAGTCCCGGACAGTTCTCTGCTCGGGATTCCACCATACAGCCGATCTTTTGATGAATTCCTAAGAAGAGCGAAAAGAGTGGAACAGCCGCAAACTGAAACCCAATCCCAGACAAGCAAATTATATTGGAGGAAACTAATGACGATAACCGTGTTGTTCATCAGGATGGGGCGGTGAAGACTTAGGAGGAGCCAGTCAGAGACTTGCATCACGAGAACCAGGTGGAATTGCACCGAGTTCTAAGGCGTTCCACAACGAGAAATGCAGAGAGAGTGCGCTTTGTGCCGAGACCAAGACCGGGAAATCAGAGAAAGTTCCTTCCCTGAGGATTCTTTGAGCAACGAGGAGTTCCGTCGCACGGTGGAGGCTTTCATCGCCCGGCAACAGAGGTCTCTGAGGGAAGAGTAGTCTGTGTTGTAAAAATGCTTATAAGATCACAAGGTAATAATAGTGCATCGTTCTGTATTACTCTTTCATGGTTTTGGAACTACGTATATTTCCAGAACCACATGCAATTTCCCCATGTGTGTCTTTCCTTCTGTTTTTCTGTTTGCTTTAGTTGCCATATGCTTCTGCCCAAGTTTTCTTTCATGGGGTAGGACATGTCGAGCGACTGGTTTCCATCTGTCTGATCTGCTACTGATACAAAGAATGTGCCCAAGCTGAGTTCTTACAGAGTTCTTAGAATGTGGATAGCTTTTAAAGTACGCTTTCGGGCCGACTGTGATCCAGTGATGCAACTTTCAGAGCATCAATTTCATTGACATTGGGTGCAAAGATAAGACATTCGGATTCGCAAAGATAGCTAGATTTTGCCTTTTCCCACAAGACGATGATGTGGAGGAACCTCGATTGATAGAAGTACGGCGAACGCTCTGTCCGAGAGAATAATATTGTTTAATAGGCAGGAATAGATCCCTGGACTGTGATTCTCAGGAATAGTAGTATGCTTTGATGCCGGGTGCTTATAAAATCCTCTGTGATTCCAGCATATGAGCAAAGGGTAAATCTAAGCCAAGAAAGCTGTTTTAGTATTTTAAAATTTAAGTAAGATCGCTCGCAGCACAGGTTCCTCTAGAAGTTAAAGCCGATGGAGCAATAAAACACTGTCTTCATATTTTACTTGGTTACCTTTACACCTGATTTTTAATCAAATTTTCTTAAAAAAAATTAAAAATATAATAAAAATTCATAAAATTTGAAAATCAATTTTGAAAGCCTTGACCAAGCCTTAAAAAAAAAATCAATTTTAGGAAAAAATATTTTTCAATTTTTTTTGAATTTTTTGAATTTCTTTTATTAGTTTTTAACCCAAAAATAAGAAAAATAGCATTTATGACTGAAAAAATACAAAAAAAATAGTCATTAGTCTTCTTTCAATTCCAATTGAATTTTTTTTTTTTTGGTAAGGCAAGAAAATTCCAATTGAATTTTGGTCCCTTTAAAATTCAAAAATTCGACTGGGAACTTACTTTTCCAGATTTTCATGTTTAAGTCCTTGGTTTTTCAAAAATATTAAATTAAGCTCTTTCTACATTTGATCCTCATACCTTTGATTGCAATTTTTGGTCAATCATTTCGTAGATTGAGCAATTGGAAAATGGGCAAAAAAAAAAAATTATTTAGTCCCCGTTTTCAATTAAGGTCAAATTGGTCATTTTAAAGATAAACCCGTGCACAGATGAACCTTCGCCCATGGTTTTTTCAGCATTCTAAGCTCACTGGTGGGATCAAATTCGCTTGAATTGGTCATTAGGATCCTCAATTGCTCAATCTTCTATTCGGGTTAAAGTTTGAGAGAGAGGGTTTTGCACTAATAAAATAAATATTCCCCAAACCAGTCATTCCTAGATAATATCCAGGTTGAAAAATTCAATTTTGCAATTAATTGGTGAAATTTGGACGGTTTAAGGTCCGATTCGGCGAATTTGGTCCAAACGGGTCAACCGGGTCGGAGAGACCCGATCCAGTCAACCCGTTGACCCGGATTATCCACAGAGCCACTCCGGTTCTCTTCACTCCGTGCGCAAACAGAAAGCTTCACCAGAGGAACGCCCAGAGAAGACGCACAAATCAGACGCCAAATTGGCAGACCCAAGCCACGATCGGTCGCTGATGGATCACCCAAAACTCCCCGGCGCTGGCTGACTATTTCTCGTATGGGTCACATGTTCGAGGAAGGCTGGAGGGTCTGCAACAGAATCGGGCGCAAAACTGAAAATGGAGGTTCAATTCTGCTGGAGGACAGATGGGCGTGAGGGGAGCTCGTTTTCAGTTGCAGAGGTTAGGAACGAACTAGAGAGAGATCAGAGAGAGAGAGAAGTGGGGGGTGGGGGGGTGGTCGCCATTGGAGCGAGCGGAGTTCATTGCTCGAGCCAAGAAATTCTCGCTGGTTCATCTAGAAAGTTGAAGCTGATGGAGCAATAAAACACCATCTTCATATTGTACTTGGTCACCAGTGGATCGTCACTCAATCATGAAAATTATTAGCTTTTCTTCTAGTGCTGCACTTGCTGGTAACATATCACGACACTCTCAACAGAAAATTTGTAACTTTCTTCCCCTCTTTTCCATCAGATTGCTGACCTTTTTTGCCGCATCTGAGCACTGAAATTTAGGACAAATGACCAAAAGAGTCAGTGGAATGCACCATTTTTATACGAAGCACATCAGACTTTACAGACCAACTTGGAGATCTGAGATTAGGTTCTCTTTTTAGTTTTGAATTATGATTTGTTGTCTCAATATGGGCAACTAGCGGTCTGTTGTTTGCTTTCTCAAGTGGATTTGCTTTCAATAATGACCAGCTGAACTAGTCGGGCCATGAGAAGTCCGTCGACGTGGATCCGATTGGGACTGTGGGCGGGTGGGTCTGCCCATTGGACTTGAGTCACGAGCAAAAGAATAACAGCAGAGAAAGTACTTGCATATGTTGCAGTTCTTGACAGGTCTTGTAGAGGTAGGCATGCAATTTAAGGCAAATGCAAGCGAGGAATGTGTCGACGAAGCAAATTTGTCCTAAACTATGCTTGAATTCTGTAACTCTTACCCCGTAATCTTTGATCTTTTCCCCTCCCTGATAATTTGCGTTCGCCATCATTCCACGTCACGGACTTAGTGTTGCCGGAGTTATTATCAAAGCTGAAGCGGAAGAGAGCAAGAGAAGGGTTTCATCTCTGTTGTAAGTAGAACTTTAAATCATTTAAGAGCTTTATCGGATACAATGCTGTGGGAACAGGCATTTCGTTCTCCAAATTCGGCTGCGAGGGCTAAAGTCTCAACTGGGAACAGGACCAAAGAACCCGTCCAAATTAATCCTAGGATGTCCTATAAGAATTTCCCTCCTTGTAAGTATGTGCCGGCCGACTTTCTAAATTCCGATTTAGAAAGTTTGCTTGATATGTCTGGACAAGAAACGTGAACTTCAAAGTTGAAGCCGCGTTGTGAGTCATGGACTCCAACTTTAAATTTGACAACGTATCTCTCTTTCTACATGAATTCATCACTAAAAATCAAAAAAGTATCTAAACTTACGAACTGTCGCTTGTCAGGCTGCCTTAAAACTGAAATAACTAAATGCGCAAACCTCTTGAATGACAGCCTTGCAGATGTCGATGCTTCCTTCTGATCTTAATCACTGGGATGCAAGGCACTGCCAAACGCGCTTAGCCTCCGGTGCTTTTGTTAATGGCAATATGAATTATTGCTATGGCACGATCACCGAGACAGGACAAATTCCTTAGGGAGAATCGAACTCGAACTTGACCCCTAAGCTGAGTAAGGACACAGCGTCTCTTCCAAATCTTATTTCTTGTGCCTGCAGCTAGCTTGTTATTGTGATCCGGAGAACCATAAGTACCCACAATCTTCTGCAAATATCGATACCCTGTTCTAAACTTTCAAATATCTTCTGTCAGCAGAAACAATGTTTTCTGATGCTAACATGCCCTCTGCCAAAACTATTGTATCCACAGCAGCTTCCGTCGCTGCTTCAACGATGGTCATCCGGTCTTTGCTCCGCGATCTCGTACCATATGAGCTGCAATATTACGTATTTAGGAGCATCCAGGGCTTCTTCAAGTCCTTTTCCTCTGAAGTGACTGTAGTCATCGAAGAATTCAATGGCCTAGCCGGCAACCAAATATACAAGGCGGCGGAACTTTACCTGGGTAGCAAAATATCTCCGACAACTCAGTCTTATAGAGTCTGTTTGCCTGTAAAAGGGACAAAGATGTCTGTTTTCATGGCAAAGAATCAAGAAGTAACAGATGTCTTCCAAGGAGTGAACTTCAAATGGAGACAGATTACCAGAGAAGTTGAATTGAAGCAGATGACGCACGAAGGCCGGCAATCCCAGCTGTCGGAAGTGCAGTATTATCAGCTGAAGTTTCACAAGAAGCACAAGGATTTGGTCTTCAATTCTACTTCCCTTTCATACTAAAAGAGGGGCATAACGTGCAAGAAGCGCGGAAAACCTTGAAACTGTATACTTTGCAAAGGGATTACTTTCGAGGATACCCTACTAGGGAAGATTCATGGCTTTCCGTGAACCTTCACCATCCATCTACATTCGACACATTGGCGATGGATTCAGACCTCAAGAAGACAATAATGGAGGACCTCGATAGGTTCGTGAAGAGGAAGGACTATTATGGGAGAGTAGGGAAGGCGTGGAAAAGGGGGTATTTACTGTACGGTCCACCTGGCACGGGGAAATCGAGCTTGGTGGCTGCGATGGCCAACTATCTGAATTTCAGTATCTATGACCTGGAACTGACAAACATCTCTCATAACTCACAGCTGCGTAAAGTGTTGTTGGCAACTGAAAACAAATCCATACTCGTCGTCGAGGACATAGATTGCAGCCTCGAGTTGGAAGATCAACAAGCAGAAAATGAAACACCAGCTCCAATCGGTAAACGTCCATCACCTCGGCAAAGCCAGGTAAATGCAAACCATAGGTTACTCTTTCGACACATTCCCATAAGCTTTATTGAAAATGCATTGAATGTTTTTGAAAGGGCCTTATCACTTAATGATCTGCCTCTTCCTGACATTTCCTCGTATAAGGAGGTTTCTTCTGTTATCACAAATTCAAACTTGCGTTAATCTAACCGCCACAAACAGTATACAAAATTAAGGAAAAATGAAATAAATTGAAATCACTATAAGTAAATGGAAATTGAGTCGATACTAGCACGAATACCGAGGCTGTGTTTCACACAGTCTCCTTAAAACAGATTCGTCCCCTCCGGTACGTGCTCGAGGTTGATCGGACGTCTGTTTCCCAGGATACAACGGCAGCAGCGAAGAGGTGAGCACAACACCTCAAGGCTCTCGGCGAATCTGAACAAGTGGAACTGGAACACTATCGAAAGGAGGAACACTGCAGAGAGAGTACTGGAGAGGAGGAAGAGCGGATGATTGATCTGCTTAGAAACGAAGGGGAGGCCACCCTTTTATAGTTAATAGTGGGGGGGCTTTTCCGTCAAATAACATTGGAACGGTCGCAGAATTAATTTGCCGTTACAAGAGAAACGGCTGAGCATAATTAAAACGGTGTAATAAGTCTGCCGTTACAGGAGAAAACGGCCGATTAAAACCAGCGGTATATATCCGTAACGTGAATAAATAAAACGGCTGATTTAAAAACGGCGATTAAATCCGTAACGTAAATAAATAAAACGGCTGAATAAAAATAATCGGATGCTGACTACGGAAATAGCAATTTTGAGTTGGAGAAAATAAATTCGAGGTAAAACTGGGCCTGTCGCGGGCCCACCTTTCGGTCCGACATTCGTGCGCCCACGCCCAAGTTTCAGCTCGTCGGGCCTGGGATTTGCAACCCCCTGCGGCCTGCGCGCGAGGCATAGGGCTTGTCATAATAGTATACTACTCCTAAAGAGTGTAACTCTATATAAAGTGTTTTGAGGCCTCCTTTTTCTCCAATGTGGGACTATTCACTTCCCACTTCCAACTCAAGGGTGTCTTTTCCATTTGAGGTCAATTTCTCATTCACCCTTAATTTTCCCATATTTCCAACATCTTCTTGCTCACAAGGTGACATTGTCCAGGACTTCTCAACTTCATAGATGGGTTTATGGTCAAGCTGCGGCGATGCAAGAATCATAGTGTTCACGACCAATCACAAAGAAAAGCTCGACCCTGCTTGTTGCGCCCGGACGAATGGACATGCACATTTCTCATGTCGTACTGCACCCTTGTGGGTTCAAAACCCTGGCGGCTAATTATCTCAGTACGACTGACCACCCACTTTTTCCTGAAATTGAAGAGCTAATGAAGTCTGTGG
>JAGVVM010003429.1:0-52727 GCA_019149425.1 Psidium friedrichsthalianum
GGACTGTCGAGGCAGAGTTTGGTACTGGTAGTTTGTGACTTCTTAGGGCAGAATAGAAACAGATGCATCACACATATAGATGCATGCACGTAATCCTTGGCTTTAAGTGGGCACTAGATGATAGCAGGTGGTGATTTTGATGATTTATTAGTCCATTTCTAGTATCACTAATATGGACCAAGACTAAGTAAAGTGATCTTCGTATTTGCTAGGTAGCTCTATCTGACTATGTCTCTGCAATGTTATCAAGAGGTGCTCAGAATAATGGATATGTTTAAGCAAGAGCAATTTTCTTTCTAAAATGCTGTTGATTGCGAAGTACCACTGTTGCGCTTTGCTGTATTTTTCTCGTTTTTTGTCTAGTTTTGGTTTAATTGCTGCTTACATCATCTCCTTATTATTATTATTTTTTTGGTCAAGACTTACATCATCTCCTTGTGGAGATAATTTTTGAATATATTCTCAATATTTTCTTGAATATGAGAGTCCTTGAGTTTCTCGCTCCCTCCACCCCCCATCTCTGAGTGTGTATGTGTGTGACTTGGAGATCGTGAACTCCTTGCCCAGCCTGGTATTGTAGTTACTAGTGTATGTGATTTGAAAGGAGGAAAAATGAATCAGGAAATCTTTTTCGTATGTTACACGAATATTTCAGTTGTTGCAAGGTGCATGTGTGATCACTGCTTTGTACATTTTAGTGGTTTATTTCATGTAAAATTGTTTATGCTGGGTTTCTTATTCATTGCCCCTTGGCTGCATGTTTGTGTCAGCAACTCAAAGGAGTTTGGCGGTGCGCTAGCTTTGGTCATGCATGCAGTCATGTCCAAAAATGTTGGTTGTCGAGTGGAGCACCTGGGATTTCACAAAGCACTGTGCGTGCTGCTGGGATGGGATAGTGCACCGTCGACTAATGGTCCCTGGGCCAGGAAACTGCTTCCTCCCTCTCAAGCCTCTTCCTTGCGAGAGGACCTCATCATATGGCCTCCAGTAGTTGTCATTCACAACAGTTCCATAGGAAATGTTTCTTCAGGAGATAGGGTGATCATCAGCATCGACGATTTGCAGGCTGTTCTGCCAGGTAAAAAATGTTGACAAAATTTCTATAATTGGGTGAGCTTGGTAAGTGGAGACTGTGCCCTTTTAAGTGGAAATTCTTTTTTCCTATGGATCCCATTCCCTTTTTGCATTTTTTGTTGGCTTGTTGGGCTTTGTAAATGTGTCAGGAAGGGTCTCCAGCAGTGATGCATTTGATTTAATACTCTATTATGAGTTGTTGACAATGTGGTGGTTTCCTTGCTTTATTGTTTTATCTTATCGTTTGTATGATTAAACTCATCACCAATTTTATTCTTGTCTTTATCGTAATTTCAGTTTAGTTCTGGTTTGTAGAGAACCCCTACCTTCTCCATTCCATTTGACACTGCAAATTCTTATCCCTTTGTAGTCTGACTTTTTTATTTGTGTTCAAGAGATGGGATTTGCTATTGGAGTAAAAAAAGTCTCTCGGGGAAAGCCTGCAAATCAGAGTATAATGGTGGTATGTTACCAACCCACCTTGTCGGGTCTGCTGGAAGCCGAAAGGCTTCACCAGTATTTTGCTGACAATAAGCATGGGAGAGCTGAGTTGGAGCAAAGGAGTTGTGCTAGCAGCAGGGGAAGTGGCCGAGGAACAGGATCGAGTCTAGCAGATAAAGTGGCAAGCGTTCTTTATGGCTACTTTGGAATTGCAGAGGACCTTGATAAGCTGGATTTCGAGACCAAGAAGAGGAGCATGGTTCGGAGCAAGAAGGAAATGCAGCATTTCGTTGATGCTGCACTCGAAAATCAATGATAGCATCTTGTGGCTTTGTAAATTTTCTCTTCCTTTTGGTGACTTTCGTCATGTGCATCTGATTGTATTTATACATGTCTGCAAGGGGATATCATCCTTCTATAGTCCGGCTATAGGATCATCACAAGAATATGACCAAACTCCTTTGAATGGAAAGAAGACTCTCACTCTCTCTCTCTCTCTTTCATGGGCTGCTTGCTTATATTTTTTACTGCGATCAACTAGATTTTGAGTTGATAATACAGCAGTGCCATACGCAGTTGAATTGAGTGACAAAATGTTATTCTTCAGGATTACCATATAGTTAATCACAGGTGAAAAGAAGTCGCATTAGAGACAGGATAAGAGTTTTAGCTCTAGGCATGAATTATTCGATCTGATCTACGATCACATATGGAATTCGAATGCCATCTTGCGGAGCATTGGCACCGTGAAATTCTTTCCAATGTCCGGTGTGTGGTGCCTCTGTTGTGGGTTGTCAAAGTTGAGCTTCATTTTCTCCGATATGGTATTTGTAAATTGTCACTAGCATGGTCGTCGCGAATTTCCTAATTTGACACCCACATTGGATATCCACGTGGAAATTAGGCAAACTCGTAAGCTGGAAATATAATTATTTGATGATGGAACAGTTTGCTTTTTGCATTTTCTGGTGAAGAACGTCTTTTTCAGGCCTTGCAGCGCATAGGTACATCGTGACTTCTTTCAACATCCAAAGGTAATCACTTGGTTGATTATACAGATGCTACAAAACCTTGTCTTACAGCATAGCAACGTTTCAGATGTTCGGAGAAACAGAGCTATCGCATTTCCTTCTTCCCGATCCCGTGGGCCATGTTGTAGAGGCCCCGTGCCTGCACCGCCAAAAAATACATGAGAAACGCAATCCAAAAGAGCCCCAGGTTTATTCGACGACCGAGGACTTGTGAAAGGAGAGAGAGAGAGAGAGACTTAACGGTTAGGAACATGGCGGTGACCGCCAGCGCGAGCGGGATGGCGACGGAGGTGATCTTGTCGTACGGTCCCTTCAGGTAAATGGGCTTGTTGATGCTTTGGAAATACTTCTGCTTCTCTATGAGCTTCTCTCTCGGCCTAAACGGTGGCTCCGGCTCCGACATCCTGCAATCCACGCGCACAAAAATGGGGTAAAAAAAAAAAGGAAACACGCCACGGACATCATCATGTGAAGACATTACTAATTAACGCAAGTCAGAGGGAACGACGACTCCCGAAAAGCGAGTCGGGCAAGAGTTCATACAGATTGGCTCAGCAGGGAAACGAAGAAGAAGAAGAAGAAGAAGCAACCCCGACACTTTGGATTGATGCTCTGACCAGCAAGTGAAAGTTAACGAAACAGAGCTCTAGAGGCAACGAGACGAGAGAATGCAATCGGAATATATGCCAGTGAAAGTGCGTGTAAAGGTGGAGAGAGCCGGGTCGGTTCAAGCCCCTACTTGATGTTTCTCGCCTCTTCCGGCGGTTCCCGAGAGGTCAAGACGAAAGCCCGAGGATGAAAAATTTGTGTTATGTAACTCTTGAATTGGTCTTTTCTTATTAATCAGTTTACCTTTTCTGATTAAAGTAAAATTAAATAATTCTGACTAAGGAATTGGTTCGAGCATATCTTATTCATTCTATTCTATTTATTTCACTCATTTTTAGGCTCCGCTTATATGAAAAATGAACGATCTG
Source organism: Psidium friedrichsthalianum (assembly GCA_019149425.1). Lineage (NCBI taxonomy): Eukaryota > Viridiplantae > Streptophyta > Magnoliopsida > Myrtales > Myrtaceae > Psidium > Psidium friedrichsthalianum. The sequence continues at coordinate 3,524 of JAGVVM010003429.1, forward strand.
AAAAATATTTTTCAAAAAAATAATCATTTGTATCATCCAAAATAATCAATATCTAAATATTTTCATGGATAGTGAAAATATTGTCCGTCCGTTTGCTATAAAAAAATTACAAACAATTATTTTTAAAAAAAGTGTTTTTCAAATGATTCATTTTTTTTGAAACAAATGAAGACTTAAATATAATAGAATCAACGTGTGCATAAATCATTCTACTTTGTGCCATATCCCAAAAACATCTCATTAGGTAAGCAAAAATGTCAAGAGGTCTGATATCAACATCAAGGAGAAGAAAGAGTTTAGAGTGCACATGATGACATTTTTGCTTTAAAATCAACTTTTAGATAGAATTTTTTTTTACTTTTTTCAAGCAGCGCAAAAACTATTTCTGAAGTAAAAAATGTTTCAAAAGTGGAAAGATGAAATTGCATAATTAAACGAATTACTATTCCGAAAGTAGAAATTCTATTCCAGAAGCATTTTTGCTCTAGAAATCGATTTCTAGAGAGAAATAATTTTTTTTACTTTTTCAAGTGGCTCAAAAATTATTTCTAAAGTAAGCAGATTATTGCTTTAAAAGCAAAAATTCTACGCCAAAAAGTGTTTCACCGTTAACTACAGGCTACAGCCCATGGAGACCGCACACTTGCGGGGAATTATTGTTTGCTCCTAGCTCTTGTGAGCTCAATTCGCACGAGACGTTAGATTTGTGGGACCTACAATTGCGCCTCTGTCCACGGCACCTGTGTCTTAATCAAAGAGGCCGAAGCCCATGTCCCTGCGGCAAAGTGACGGTTCATTATTGAGACAGCCGAATAAAATGGGCCCATCGGCCCATAAGGCCCGGCTTGAGATGAAAAGCGCGGGAAAAGAACATCCGTAAATTAATCATTTAATCCCCCGCTCTTCTTCAGTCTCGCGGCACTGCGAACTGATATCATTGTGGACCTGAAAACCCTCCCTTCTTTGCTCTGCGGGATTCACTTTCTGTGGAATTCGTCGGCGGTTTCGTTCCTATCTTACTTCAATCGTCCGCAAGATGAACGGAGAGAGCCGGAAGCGCGAGCGTCTAGACTCGCGGAGCTTGAGGAGGCAGAAGCAGCAACAGCGATCTGCCGGGGAGGAGCTCGAGTCGAAGCTAGGGTTCGATCTCTTCTCAGAAGGCGAGAAGAAGCTCGGCTGGTTGCTCACGTTCGCTCCCGTACGTAAATTTCGCCGAATCATTCATCATGTCATTTGGCAGAATTTACCTTCTTCGTTCGACATTTGTTGCTCAGCTTATTAATTGGAGGATTTGTTGATGAAAACTCGATCGCTTATCTGTGTTTCTGGTTCGAGGATGTTCGGGATTTTGACTTTTGGTTTGTTTCGCAGTCATCGTGGGAGGATCCTGAAACGTTCAAAGTCTATAGTTGCATCGATCTTTATTTTGTTTCTCAGGTGACTGATGATGCTGAAATTCATATATTGGATATATTTCGAATGTTGCCTATGTCCATCGGTATGTTATTGTGTTGACCGTCTACTCCTTGGAGTTTGATTGCAGGATGGTAACAGTTTCAAGTCAAAGTACAAGTTTCGTCCTTACTTCTATGCTGCAACAAAGGTAGGGATGAAGCGATTCTCTGTCACCTATGTTTCTGATCCATGGCTAGAAATGAGCGGGAAGCAAAAGCTTGAGAATAATATGGTCGAAGATGCACATTAATGCCAAACGGACCAGAACGTAGAATTTATCTTTATAGGGTGAAAGTTGCTCACTCAATTTCTTTTTGTCAGCTCAGTGAATTTTACAAGTACAAAAAATTGTAGCTATCACTTTTGTGGCCGTATGATTATTGCTCCTGGAGATCCAAATCTGGAAAAGTAGGTCATTTGGAGTAGCATAGGTCTCCACTGATGGACATTACTAGCTGTGCTGAATTTATGAAGTACTTAGGGGATAGAGATGATGGTGCAGTTACTGTGATGAAGTTTTGTAAAAATTTTGGGGCTTGCTGCTGTTTCGCATTGTATTAAGTTCTTGTGTTACTGCAACACTAATTTAGGTCGTGTTCCCTGTACTGCTTGTGCAGGAGAAAGTGGAAATGGATGTTGAGTCTTATTTAAGACGAAGATATGAAAGCCAAATTGCTAATATTGAGATTGTGGAGAAGGAGGACCTTGATTTAGTAAGCCACTGTTATTTCTTTTTTGCTTCTGCAGTCACTGTTTATTGCACATAGCATGGTTTTGATTTTCTTTCCATTTTCATTTCTTTGTGCTGTGTCTAGTTATTTTCTACCATATTTTATCGGCAACACCAATATATGAGATTAGATTTATTCTATTGTCAAGGGAGCTGCTACAAAGGACTAGAAAAAAGGGTTGAATCGACGTTCATTTCTTATTAAAGAAATCATGAAGCATGAGTTGATTTAAAATCTGATGATTTTAATTCCACCCCCATCTCCTGGCCCATTAGTTAGGTGTACTTACCATGATGGGTTCAGCTTCCTACTGAAGCTTTTCCTGATATTTTATGAAAAAATTACAACTATTTGCATGGATTAAGTAGATACATCTTTTCGCTTTTTGATGGGTTGATTAATTGGTAACAAATTGACAACCTGTCAATTGAATAACAGAATTGATGTTTTCTTCAAGTTTAAAAGGGTCGGGTGGAATTCCTTGTGCTAGGCATGAATTTTCTGTTTGATTCTCTAGTGTTATTTGTGGAAATGAAATGTCTCTCTCAACCAAGACTATAGTCATTCACATCTCTTTAATTATTTTCCACTCCGGCATTATGGTCTGTGCTTTTGTTCCACAAATTGGATATTTGGGGGGTCCAAATATCCAGGTGCAGTCCTTGCCAAGTGGAATTTGTTACTTCAAGCTTGAGGTGACGTTTTGTTAATTTTTTTTTTGTGCTTGTTATGGCAGCAAAACCATCTCTCTGGATTGCAGAGATCATATCTTAGAATATCGTTTGATACTGTTCAACAATTAATGAATGTGAAGAATGATCTTCTGCACATTGTTGAAAGAAACCGGGTGAAGCAGGAAGCTTCAGAAGCATATGAATCTATATTGATGGTGAAGAGGTAAGCCTCATTTTCTCATCAGATCTTCATTCTTATGAAGTGGGTGCATTTGTCAATTTTTAACGTTCAATGCCAAATTAGTTTGCCGACCCCAACTAGTTTGGGATAAAGGTGATGTTGATGTTGATGTTGAATGCAAATAAGGAGAGTCTTCTATTCTGTTCTTTTTCTAGAAGGGAAGTTTTGATGTACTTCACTAACTTCTCAGTGCATATCTGCAGAGAACAAAAACCTCAAGATTTTCTTGATTGTATCATTGACCTGCGAGAATATGATGTGCCATACCATGTACGCTTTGCTATCGATAATGGTGAGTAGATGTGCCATTTTGTCTTTGTAGGAACTTCTTGCTAAGTTTGCTTTTTAAAGTGGAAGGCATGTCTTTTTTCTCTCATGTAAGTTTCTACCGACAGATTTACGATGTGGACAATGGTATGATGTTAGTGTATCTAGTTCCGGTGTCATGCTTGAGAGGAGAACTGACCTACTTCAGCGTGCCGAAGTTCGTGTTTGTGCGTTTGATATTGAGACCACAAAACTACCCTTGAAATTTCCCGATGCTGAATACGATATGATCATGATGATTTCATACATGGTGGATGGAAAAGGTTACCTAATTATCAACAGAGAGGTGTGCAATCAATACTTCATCTATTTTGTTTGACATGAATATGCTCTGATCTCTGTTGCTGATTTAATTAACATAATGTCTGATTGTTATCATCTAACATTGTCTGTTATTGTTATTTTATACTGGTTCGCTTATCTTTAGTGTGTTGGAGAAGATATAGAAAATCTGGAGTACACCCAAAACCAGAATTTGAAGGAATTTTTGAAGTGATGAATATGAAAAATGAGGTAATGGAAAATTTCGTGAAGTGCTCTTATTATGCTTGCATTTGCGGATGGCATGATTGACCCTTTTTCAGGTAGAACTCCTTCGTCGCTGGTTTGCCCACATGCAAGAGCTGAAGCCTGGCATATACGTCACGTATAATGGTGACTTTTTGACTGGCCATTCTTGGAGAGCAGAGCAGCCCATCATGGGCTCAAAATGAGCAATGTACGTGTTCATTGATATTCATCTGGGTATTATTCAGAGATTGAGCTTTTGTTTTCACTTCTAGATTGCACCTTAGTGTGATTTCGAATGCCACGGTTCAGGTATTCATCAGCATTTCCCATACCTTCCTATCTATCTTTTTGATCTTTCAGGAGATAGGATTTCAATGCGATAAGAACCAAGGGAATGCCGCTCTAAATTGCCTGTCATCTGGATTGTTTTGCTTGGGTCAAACGTGACAGTTATCTTCCTCAGGGTAGCCAGGGTCTGAAGGTAAGGTCATCCATTTCAAGTTGCCATGCTATTGTTGAGATTTTCTTTGTCTTATTTTCTAGAAACTCGTCGAGAAATTAGTCTGGCATTCTTTACAGCATGAGTACTGCAACTTTGTGATCTGTCTCACATGAGCTTGTAAGATGCTTTGAACTTTTCATGTTCATGCAGTGAATGATTATAGACTCTATTCCTCCTAATCCATGATGTATATAGGATTTCATGTTGTCATCAAACATTTCGTACTCACCTTACTATGAGAATATTTCCACTTCCACTGTGAGCTGGTAAGCTCTTTATCTTTTTGCTACTCGTAACTATCTGACACGGGTTATCCATGGAGAAAAGAAGAAAAGATAGAAGGAGCAAAAGAGCTCAGTACTAGTCAATGACACATCTATAAATGATTATTTACTGGTTTCAACTCATGTATATGATATTTTTGGAAGCATGTCTTTGCCTGCATTGTGTGCTGGGAGATAACATAGTTCTTGGTCTGTCTCATGCAAGGCTGTGACAAAGGCGAAGTTGGGTTATGATCCTCTTGAAGTAAATCCAGAAGATATGGTGCGGTTTGCAAAAGATAAGCCTCAGGTATGAATTATCTGCAGTGATTCCCCCATTTGGATGTTTGTGTTGTATTTAGTAGGTTGTTGAAATGCATTTAATGTCACGTATTCCTTTGAATAACCAAATGACAAGGATTTGTTTCTTAAAATGTTTGGACAGATGATGGCTTCATATTCTGTTTCTGATGCTGTCTCGACGTATTACCTGTACATGACCTATGTTCACCCGTTCATTTTCTCTCTTGCGACTATAATCCCCATGTCACCTGATGAGGTTCTCCGCAAAGGTAGTGGGACCCTTTGTGAAATGCTTCTTATGGTCCAGGTAGGTTTTTGTCGCTTATGCTTATTCTTTCCTGGGTGAAGATATTTCTTCCATCTTGATAGGTTAAATGACTTTTCTTCTCTCTCTGCTACTGCATGTTGTATTGAGTACAGGCATACATGGCCAATGTTATATGCCCCACAAGCACCAAGCCGAGCTAGAGAAGTTTTTCAAAAATCGCCTTCTTGAGAGCGAGACATACATTGGAGGCCATGTGGAGTGCCTTGAGAGCGGAGTTTTTAGATCCGATATTCCAACTTACTTTAAGCTTGATCCATCTGCATATCAGGTAAGAAAATTGATTGATTTCTGAATCTTGCTTCGGGGACACAATTGCGGTCCTAAATTTTATGGAGCTGGCTGACTAATTACTGATGTCTTTTCATAGTAGTGTGTCTGGTGCTAGAAGTGACACCTCAGTTGCTTCTGTTTAATTAGCATTCTGCACACCTTAAATTGACATGATCATGCATAGAGCTTGCATTCGTGTTGGCGTGTACTTGTTATGTTTGTAATTCATGTCGATTATGCTGGCATTTAAACATAATGAATTTGTTTAATAAGCCATTTGGTTGACTTGAAAATGTTTTATCCCTGTCAATGTATGCGACAAGGTGTTGTGTTTTGTCATATTCCAATTTTCTTTATATTTGGTGTTTCTCATCATGTTGTGCCATGTCATGTCTGATATTGACAGTCCCAATTGTGCTCATGCAATTAAAAACAGAAAATATGGGAGCTCAGGTAGACTTGTATAGTTCTTTATGAAAGAGATCCAGCAAAAAGCCATCAGTGTTAAATTAAGGTGTAGAATGCCAATAAAATATAATCATGGAGCTTTCAAGAACACAATGTGTACTTTTATGCATGAATTTGTTTATTATTTTTTGAATGCTGAATCCAAAATTTGTATTGACCAAGGATATGTTCAGCTATAAGAAGAAAATTAAATGAAGGAACTCCCGACCAATTTGGCGATAGTCTGCTTAAGCCATGTCAGCATCGTGCATGAAAAATGATCATGAACTTAGTTACAACCTTATGATTGCTAACCTTCTTTAATTATAGAGTTGCAGGCAGCACATCTACAGTATGAAAAGTGTCAACTTACTTCTTCCTCATCGTTCCTTTTGATAAACTTCACTGAGATGAAAGTTTAGCTTGTCTTACTTGGTGCATAATTGTTCAAGATTAGTTGTGACAGGATGAAGTGTGAAAGTCGGCAACTTGCCATTGCAAGAGCAGTTCTCCTTTGGAATAAGAATTTATTGAGGCTTCAAACATTGATAAATTTTCTCTTTTCCCTCCCTTCAAATTTTTTTTTTTTTTTTGCAAAATGAATTCCATTTTCCCCTTTCCTCAAGCTTAGGTCTCATGAGGTAAAAGTGTGTTGAATATAATACTGCACTAGCTGTTCATGCAAACATTCAAGTGCTTAGTTTTGTGTATCATGTGTGAAACTTGGATCTTGTGAGATTTTGATTCATGAATTTTACTTCAGGTTCCATGAAATTTAATCGTTGTTGTCATCTTCTGTAAACTTTCTTTTGTTTATTTTTTTGTTTTGTGTATTGTGGATAAGTTTTCTCAACCACAGAATTCTGGCATTCCCTGACGTTGGAGTACTTTAATTTCAGCAACTCATTAACAACCTTGACCGCGACCTTCAGTATGCAATCGGAGTTGAGGGTAAAATGGATTTGGAATCAGTCTGTAATTATGACGAGGTGAAGAATGCTATTAGGGAGAAGGTGCTAACCTTGTCTCTCCCTGGTTAAATTTCTTTTAGATAATGCTATGTGCCGAGGAAGCTCCCCAGATCATGCTTCATTTGAAAAGTTGCAATATCTTTTTTATTTTTCAGATTTAAAGATTGCCTTTTTTTTAATTGTTAGTTTGATCAGCATGCATTACATTGAATATGACATCAACAACTGCATTGCTTTTTCTTCATTATTTGACCCATTCATGGAATTTCTACAATATCTCGAACTAACGATATTGCTTTATATCCCCTTCTATTATTCCCTCAAACTGATGATGATTAGATAACATTCTCCAGCTTCAAAAATTGCGAGATGAACCAGTACGTGAAGAGTCTCCCCTCATTTACCATCTGGATGTGGCTGCTATGTATCCAAATATTATATTAACGAACAGACTTCAGGTATGCTGTTGCAGAGATTTATTTTATTCACCTCTTTGCTTGAGGTTGTTCTGTATGCAATGGGAAAGAGACATGTATGTCAAGCCTTTTCTGACATTTGACAGAACAAAGTACAGCTACAAATGCATCAATGAATGAGGTTCAATCCATGAAGTAAATGAGGGTATTCCTGTACCCTGGATGGGGATAAACTAAGTGGAGCAACAAGTGAGGGCTATGAATACTCACATGCTATATGAAAGATCATATCTACTATAAATTAACTACTAGCTATGGTTATTTTTTGCACCCCTATACTCGAAAGTTTCTGTAAAAATAATTTTGGCCTGATTATAATATTCTGTTATTTGTTCAATTTGTGTACTTCAGTTTGCTTAATTACCTTGTCGGTTAATGTGCCAAGATTTCCTTTTGGTTGATCTCCAGCCACCGTCAATAGTTACTGATGAGGTATGCACAGCATGCGACTTCAATCGTCCAGGCAAAACTTGTCTCCGAAAGCTTGAATGGGTGTGGCGTGGGGAAACTTTTATGGCAAAGAAAAGGTTCCATATCTCTCCAGTCAAATCTCCTTTCCATTTATTAAATTCTACATAGAATATTGACCAAAATCTGATGAAAAATGTAATGTGGCCATTAATTCAACCTTCAGCGACTATTACCATTTGAAGAGGCAGATAGAGTCTGAGATTGTTGATATGTCAGATGGACAATTATCAAAATCATTTCTTGACCTTCCTAAAGCAGAGCAACAAACAAAGCTTAGAGATCGTCTTAAGAAATATTGTCAGAAGGTATGCCTGAGAACATCTTCAATAAGAGCTTTTCCAATTGTTATAATTTAAAATACTAAGCTATGTATTGTTGCACAGGCATATAAAAGGGTACTTGACAAGCCAGTCGCTGAACTTCGAGAAGCAGGGATATGCATGCGGGAGAATCCATTCTATGTAGATACTGTCCGCAGGTTAGCAAAATAGATTGCATCTTTTGTATATAATGACACCAACAATTGACCTGTTTGTTAGACAGTATGTTGATATCTTTGTCCTATCAAGAGCATTGAAATTTTTTTCCTGTACCACAGTAACATCTATTCCTTAATGTTTTCCCCTCCAAAGCTGTTCCTTGCAAATGAGCTGCTACTTGCAGAATGTCTGTATTGTTGTTTGCTATCTGCAAGGGCTTAACTGTGCTATCTCGATCGGAAAAGAATCAATAGAAAAAGAAAGAATCGGGATTGATTGATCTATTTCTTGAAACAAACAAAAAAGAAACAAAAGATGAAACATAAATCATAGATCAACTGACACGCAACAGATAGAGGAAGACTTATTCAATCACATAGTTTGGGCTTCTAGAATATGGCGCCCTTGGGGCTTTCTATTTGATTGTATCGAAAGGCCCTGGCCCAATTCATTGGGATTTCCCTATTGGGCGAGGGCCCCAACTGCTGGTTGCATTTTAATACTAACAGTATTTTGTTTTCTTTTTGTTATTTTGGTTTCAGCTTTCGTGATAGAAGGTATGAGTACAAAGGACTTAATAAAGTCTGGAAGGGGAAGCTGTCAGAAGCTAAGGCTAGTGGGAATTCTATAAAAATACAGGAAGCACAAGTATGAAACATCTTCATGTCTACTCACAACCTGATTTTCATCTTTCTTCTACATTACAAGCTGTTTTATTATTGGCACTCTCTCTTTGATATTTGCAGGACATGGTAGTGCTTTATGATTCTCTGCAGCTAGCTCACAAGTGTATACTTAATTCCTTCTATGGATATGTCATGCGAAAGTGAGTTGATTAGGTTTTAATCAAATCTTATTAAGAGAAGCCTGTTTATATGTTTTGATTACTGTTGTTGACGGTTGTTATCTCAGGGGAGCAAGATGGTACTCCATGGAAATGGCTGGAGTAGTTACGTATACCGGAGCAAAAATAATTCAGAACGCTCGCTTGCTGGTAGAAAAAATTGGAAAACCACTTGAATTAGACACGGATGGTATCTGGTGTGCCCTCCCTGGATCTTTCCCTGAGAATTTCACTTTCAAGGGAAAGTATGATTATGCTTCTTAATTTTTAGACGTTGCAAAATTTGTTTTAGTCATATGTTAAGCTACAACCTTTTCAGCATGTTCATCTTGTTTCCCCTTCAGTTTTGGAGAAGATAGCTTTGCCTTTTTAAGTTTACGTATGCGATCTGAGCATGATTTGCAAAATAACTTTCAGGGATTCAAAAAGAAAGCTTACCATCTCTTACCCATGCGTTATGCTCAACGTTGATGTGGCAAGGAACAATACAAATGATCAGTACCAGGTCATAATTGAAACTGTCTTGCAGGAAATCTTGTCATTTACTTTTAGATATCTTTAGATAGGTGGATTTTACTTTGCCAATGAACTTTATGTAAAAGTGATTTTTTCTCCAGTGGCCTAACTGGTAATTCTTAACAGACTCTCACCGATCCGATCAACAAGACATATACCACTCACAGCGAATGCTCCATTGAATTTGAAGTGGATGGACCATACAAGGTAATGGATTTCCTCATGGTCTACAATTTGTAGTTGAGTTGCTCGTGACCTTTTTCCTCTCCATGAAGGCAATGATTCTACCAGCTTCTAAGGAAGAAGGGATTTTAATTAAGAAGCGTTATGCTGTTTTTAATGATGATGGGACCCTTGCTGAGCTGAAAGGTTTTGAGATCAAGCGTAGAGGTGAACTTAAGCTTATCAAAGTGTTTCAGGTATCTTTGCTTGTGCTTTCCTCTACTCCAGCTCATTCAATCTTCTGCTAAGTTTTGGCCTTCGAAGGGGCATCCTCTCTTCTTCGCTGAGGACAAACTTAGATAACTTTTTTCAGTTGTAACTCATTGAGACACTTATCTGACCATGTAGGGATAGATTAACAACATCCTGCAAAATTTCTTTCATTCCTTTATTTTCAAACATCTGTTTTCCCTGTCCAGTTCATTTCTTAGGATAAGTCAGGTTGCCTGTGAACTTGAACTACACTTTTTATATGTGATCCGGAAGCATCTGTTGAAGAATTTCCTCCCCATGTGGAATATTTACTTCTGTGCAGGCTGAACTTTTTGACAAGTTTCTTCATGGTTCAACCATAGAAGAGTGCTACTCATCAGTTGCCTCTGTTGCAAACCGCTGGCTTGATCTTCTTGATGTGCGTAAAAGAGAAGCTTAAATCCTTCCTTAGTATTATTTGAAAGACTGAATTTTGTCAACCAACTCCTGTTCATGAGTGTTTGATATTCTTATCTCCTTATCTGTAAAATTCCATTTATCTTCAGAATCAAGGGGAGGATATTGCAGATAGTGAATTGCTGGATTACATATCAGAGTCAAGCACCATGAGCAAATCCTTAGTTGACTATGGGGGCCAGAAGTCTTGTGCAGTGACGACTGCTAGACGTTTAGCTGATTTTCTTGGTGAAACTATGGTAAAAGATAAAGGCTTGCGCTGCCAATATATAGTTGCATGTGAACCAAGGGTAAGTTGCTCTCCAGGAATATCGTTGTATTAATAGTCTTAAGAGTTCGTGTAGCTAACTTTCATACTTTGACATTATGTGACTGCTGAAAGATTTAATTCTAGCAAGATGGAAATTAAACAATCACAAGAAAGACTTTCTTTATTTCTTCCTTATACACACACTGGCATCAATTTGGACATAAATGAACATGGTGTAGAAAAAAGATAAAATGCCTTCTATTATTTGTGTAGAACGCACAAATGCGTGCAAATGTAGAACATGGTGGAGAGAGCCGATAAAATGCATTAGCCATGGCTGTGTCTAGTAATTTCTGTTTTAGTATTTCATGGTGAAGGTTCTCCAGGTTTGCATAACCTTAAAGAACCTAATTGCCTCCCTTCTGCCTAATTGCTAGTTTAGCAGTCCCATGGCATCTTCTACCTTAGTTTAAGTTGCTTTTCTATTTTTGGAATATCTAACGGAGTTTTCTTTTGCACACTATGAACAGGGGACACCTGTCAGCGAGCGTGCTGTTCCTGTTGCAATATTCGAAACTGATATTGGTTAGTTACGTGCTGTCATCACCTCTGCAACATCCTTTTGCTGCTCATCAACTGAATTTAATGCCTTTGTGTTGCAGAAATAATGAAGTATTACATAAGAAAATGGTGCAAATATCATCAGATGTTGGCATCAGATCAATCGTTGATTGGTCCTATTACAAGCAACGGCTTAGTTCTGCCATTCAGAAAATCATAACCATTCCTGCAGCAATGCAGAAGGTGGTATCCATGTTACTCTTTGTTAAAATGATCCATCTTCCTTTTAACTTTAAATTTATAAGGCTTAAAATTTTTCAGGTTGCAAATCCTGTTCCTAGAGTTGTTCATCCTGATTGGCTGCATAAGAAGGTTCGTGAGAAGGACGACAAGTTACGCCAACGTAAACTAGTTGATATCTTTGCCTTGAAAAATACGGATGATGCACCAAACGAAGGTCGTGGTGATATTAGCACCAACCATATCGTGAATCAAAAGAATGTGGAAGATTTAGAAGATTTTGGAAACAATAAAGGAAGTTCTATAAACAGACCAAGACCAGTTGTTCGTCACTATGAAAGTACCAGTGAGAGGCATCCAGCCAATTTGACGTCCCAAGCGGATGACCATCGGGAAGAATCCAGAGTTATAAATAACGAGCTTCAAGAAGTTTCGTCATTGCAGCAATGTGCTGCGCCTGCAGAAAATATTGACAGAAACATTGATTATCAGGGATGGCTTGAAATGAAAAAGAGAAAGTGGAAAGATGCTTTAGACAAGAGAAAACGACGAAGGTACATTTTTCGCTTCTGCTGATGAGTGGCCAGTTTGATAGCATGAGATTTTTCCATACAAAAGTTCTTTATATAATGCATAAAAAGGTTGAGTCTCATGTGTGGATACACATTCTTTTACATTGTCCCCCATTGCATAAGGTGCAGCATCTGGATTCTAAATTCAATTCCATAATCTTTGCAATGGAGAGGCTAGCAAGCACATGCATGTCCTATAATGTATTATGACGCACCTTGGCTTGGAAGCGCAGAACATCAGGTTTATGTGTTGAAGAACCAAAATCACACAAGTTGACTATGGGCTGAGCCAATGACACATTACCCACCTACACTGGACACTTCGGTTTTAGACCACCTTATATAATGCAGCCCTTTCTTTCAAGTTATGCTTTTCACTTACTCATATGATCCTGGCCTTAATCTTAAGTTTGGCTGGGGGCTTGCATTTTGCACACTCATCAGCAAGATTGTGGTTGGTATTTTCTTTTCTTTTTCTTTTTAACCATTGGTATGTGGGGTTGTTATTTCTGCCGTGCTCATTTGAGCTCAGGATAGGGGTCTTGTCTTGTTGAATAACAATGTCTTTGCTCTTTTGCAGGTTGGGCAACTTGAAGACTCCATCCATCCAAAATGGTGTTTCCAAACAGCTGGCTGGTAAGAAAAATCATATAGAAGCCAATGGGAGACAAGGGTTAGCTCATACTTTACGAGGCATGAAGGAGCCCTGACAAGATGCCACTGGCAGGTCAAATTAGGATCCAGCTATAGAAATTTCATTGAAACGATAACCATTTGACTGCTGAAATCTGTCAGCTGAACTGTTTCTGTTTCTTTCAGATTATACAACTGGTTCCGAGTACAACGAGTGGACAACTTTTTGCCTGGGTGATTGCTGATGGAATTATGCTTAAAATTCCTATTGTTATTCCTAGAGTGTTTTACCTCAACTCTAAAGCATCAAAAACAGAAGAATTTCCTGGAAGGTGTGTTAACAAGATTCTGCCCCATGGGAGGCATAGCTATAACCTAGTAGAGGTACGTGTTCCTCAAATTTTTACTAAGTTGTATTCTACCTTAATGTAGCTATTATTGGGAAAGGTTATTAAATTTGTTTTCCTGTTTGTTTGCTTTCTTTTCATTTGTCTGCATGAAGGTCACTACAGATGAAGATCAATTCAGGATTGAAAGCAAAAAACTTTCATCTCTACTTGCAGACCCAGAGATTGAGGTCAGGATACCATTGCACGTTATATCAGCAATATTCATTTTCCATTGCTTGTATTCTCTTGCTTACAAATACGTATTATGATTTAAAACTTATGGTCATCGCTTACTGATATCTCAAACCCTCAGTTTTTTCTTAATGGTAATAGCTTCAGAGTTTGGAGAACAAGACTTCTAGTTCATGAAAAGAGAAGATTAAACATAGAAAGCTGTGTCTTCTGTCTCTAGTAACAGTTTAGGCTGCCCAACTTGTCCTGGTTCACGATAAGCTGTGAAAGATATGCGCTAATGACAAATTTTGGTACTCTGCTAGCAGAGACATGCAATCTAAATTCAATCCGGGTAGTTCTCGTGTTGTGTGCAAATAATTTATGACTTTCACTGTTGACTAGACCCATTAGTTTCTCTTGCATCTTATGGTCTGTATCAGAAACTTGTCTTAGTGAGCTCTTTATTGATCATGTCCTGTCTTTCAGTTTAAATTCTACAAGGACATGTAGGGCCTCGACACACAAGTATATTATTTTGTAGGAAAGAAAAATAACTGCAGTGAATTTAGGTAGGCTATTTCCATCATGAAACATGTTTGCTAAGCTGATGTGCATTTTATCAATTGATCTTGCTGGTAATACATCTTTTGTGAGTTTTACTTTAACCAAACTGTGATGCTTATGTTTTTATCTCAGGGAGTGTACGAGACAAAAGTGCCTTTAGACTTTGGTGTAATCCTGCAGATTGGATGTGTCTGTAAAGTAGATAAAACGGCGAAGAAACGAAATGCGCAGGACAGTTGGTGTCTAACTGAATTACATATGAAAACTACAGCAGAGTGCTCTTATCTGGAGCAGTCCATCTCGTTCTTTTATTTGTACCATAGGTAATCTGATCTATCTTTGATATATGGATTAGCTCTATTCACATGATGGTGATTTGACCATAGAAAAGAAATCATGTTAGTACATGTACCTCTACTGGGCTATATCTCAAGCCTTTTCAAGTTGACAACTGTTTCTAACTCTTATCTTCATCTAGTTTTCTGGATGAGTAAGATGTGGCAGCTTGCCTATTTAATCCGTACTAGAGTTAGATCCCTTGGATTCTTTGCAGTGTGCATAATCAAAAGGTAGTCATTCAGTCAAATAAACAGAACTGCAGAATTTCATGCACTTCAGAGAATATCAATTTTTCTCATTGCATCGATATTAGTTCTTGTTCTGGACAAGAACCAATACTGGTTTAGCTAATGAGTCTATAACTGTCTATGGCAAGTGTAGGATGCTGGGAATAAGTTCATAGTCTTCATGTGTTCGCCTTATTAATATCTATGTCATATGTTTATCATTCATTAAGCAGGCTTTTTTTTTTTTTATCTTACCATCCATTCCATGTCAGTATTTCCGAAGGACGAGCTATGTTTGCTATCTATCTTCCTGCATTGAGAACAATATCTGTCACTGTGGTAAATCCTCACCAGAATAGAGATCTATCAGCATCTTTTCTTGAAAGACAATATCGGGAAGCTTGCCAAGCTTTGGCTGTTGAACTTCCCACTCCACCGGATGGTATCACTTTCAAGGTATCTTTCTTGTTTCTTCTTCCGAGAGTTTCTTAATTTTTTCTTCTGCCGTGGTAATTTTTCTGCTTGTGTTGCAGGTAGATTATGTTGGACATGTGAAGGATGCTGAGAAGATTCTGCAACGGGTTATAAATGACCACAGGTTTGACTTGTCATTAAATTCTATTTAAGCTGTTTAGAGAAAGTTTCTCTTAATTATGCAAACAGCTTGGACACAAGCTTTATAGCACTAATGTGAAGATTACTGAAAATTTGTCTATGCCAAATGTACGTGGAAGATCCCAAGCTGAATGAGCATTTGCGTCAAGCTAGAAGAAATACTGGAACTTTTGTTAATGACCTTTTTCTCTATGTTTATACAACGTCTTTTATTTGTTCTATCTGAGAGGTTTGAATTGGCTTTTCTGTTCATCACAAGCAGGTGCGTTTGTTCACGGAAAATCTAAGATTTGGAGAATATTTCCAAAAAATAAATGCTTGTATCTTTTATAAAAATTAATCAAGGGAAATTTTTTTTCATTATTGCTAACACCTTATGCCTAACTATTTTCACGGTAATGAAAATACTTTGCATTCATTCATTTTTATGCGTGATACAAGCATTATTTTTTGGAAAATATTTTGCAAATCTTTGATTTTCCGTGAAACAACCACACCTTAAATGTCTCTCATGAGCGCTGCTAAGAGCTATCCCTTTTTTCCCCTTTCCTCCTTCAAGAGTATGGACTTATATATTGTGTTCCTTTTGTTTCCATACTGATATTAGCATCATAAATACTGAGTGACAGACATGAACATCATGGACCTACAATTGCTGTCATCGAATGCCCCAACATTCAGTCAATCAAATCTGGTATACGAGCACTAGATCAATTCCCATGTGTGAGCATTCCTCCGAATGCTCGTGATAGTCAATACCAGGTGATGTAAATCTTTGATAAAAGCTACTTCTCAATTATATGATACTTTGGTGTTACTTTTTTGTCCCTAGATATCTTTACAGATCTCTTAATTTTGGGGCTTCGTACAGTTTCTTGGATGGCAACAAATAGCTGCAAAAGTTGGAATGCAGCGTTGTGCTGCATCAACCCAGTGGTTGAAAGAAAGAATTTCTCTCTCCAGATATGCTCATGTATTACTTCTACTTTGCAAACAGAGTTCCTCTTATACTGTGTGGTATGAGCCTTATAATTTATTTTACAGGTGCCCCTGGGGAACTTTGAAGTTGATTGGCTCATATTTACGGCAGATATCTTCTTTTCAAGAGCATTGCGGGATCAGCAACAGGTTTGAAAGTGAAGAATTTCTAAGGACTTTAATTTGAGTGCGAAAAGTATTTGGTCCTTTAGATTTACATTTCGTCGTACTCATGCTGTTGCGATGAAATCCTGAAAGATTATAAAGATTCCTTTTTCACCCTTGACTGATTTTGCCCTGAATCTTGAGGTCGTTTATTCATTAACTTTCCTCAACCAAAGATGCATAAATGTATTATCTTTGTAGGTGCTTTGGATATCTGATGATGGTATTCCGGATCTTGGAGGAATCCATGAGGAAGATACTTGTTTTGCAGATGAGGTTGGTTTCAAGGGCTATACCATGACGCTACTTCTATTCGATGTGTTCTTCATGCTTATTGATGTATTCATGGTCATTAAGGATTTGTATCTCCTTTTCATCTAATGGATTACACCAATCTTCTCTTCCAGCTTTTACCATTTTTATCTTTCACTAATCTCGAGTACCACCAAGGTGCTGATCATTTGTTTCAATAGGTCCATCAAAATGTTCTTACCTATCCTGGTGCCTATAGAAAAGTGTCTGTGGAGCTAAAGGTCCAGAAAACATACATTACCAATATTTTTTCTAACTATTCTTTCTGAGATCTGCTGCTGAGTTACATATGATGTTTCTCTTACCAGATTCACCACCTAGCTGTGAATGCTCTTCTGAAAAGCAACCAGGTGAATGAAATGGAAGGAGGCGCTCTATTGGGTTTTGACCGGGAGTTATATTCAGAGACGGATCAACACTACAGCATCGACGATACAACTTCATGCGCAGCTGCATTCCGCGTGCTGAAACAGTTAGTTCAGAGGTGCCTTGCAGATGCAGTAACCTATGGAAATGTCTATGCTGATGCGATATTGCAACATGCTTATCGATGGCTTTGCAGGTAACTTTCCTGATGTTTATCATGCCTAAACTTCTTAGACACACCTTTTCTTCTGAAGCTGATGTTATTTATTACTTCTTTTCTGTATCACAGCCCACAATCAAAACTTCATGACCCGGCCCTTCATCGCATGCTCCATAAGGTAGGCACTTTGTGCAATTTTTATATGGAAGCAGCTCAGAGGAAATGGAGATCAAAGATCGATCTTGCTGCTATGTTGTTTCATATTCTAACCGCATCACTTGAGTTTCTTGTTCTTTTCTTCTGTATGAGGACTTACTAAACGTTGTGTCGACCTTGCAATTATAAGTTTACTTGATCTTAATGCTTGAGACATTTAAATTGTCTTTTGTGTTTTTAATAAGTTGTCATGCAGCTTATCCTTTTGGTTTTGTCTAAAAGTTTGTCTGTTTTCTAAATTTATACCGACACAGGTCATGCAAAAGGTGTTTGCACTGTTGTTGGCAGAGTTCCGCAAACTTGGTGCCACAATCATATTCGCGAACTTCTCAAAGCTCATTATTGATACTGGAAAATATGAGTTATCAGCAGCCCAAGCTTATTGCGATAGCTTGCTAAGAACTCTCCAAAATAGGTTAGTTCCAGGCATAAGTTTGTGTCTTTCGTTATCTGCATTGCTTTGCCTTCATAATCATAACAGTGTCTTCATTGATGTGTAGAGACTTATTTGAGTGGATTGAGATGGAACCAGTACAATTCTGGCATTCATTACTTTATATGGATCAGGTACTTTGTCAATCCTTCTGTTTACAACAGTGAGCATCACCAGGTTATTTTTACTATAGCTCTGAAACATCCACCATTGCCTAAAGGACGGCATGATTTCCTTTTACGTAAAGTAGTCTCTGCAGTGACCAAGCAAATACAATGTGCTCGGAATATGTGTCCAATACTTTAGTAGAAGAAAACTTTCCCTCATCTGAGAATCCAAGCTTATGAAGCGCCTTCACAGATTCTTCATTTTCAAGGATGTTTGTGGAACTGTGGTTTCTGTTGGATGGAGATGTTTCTAGATGCTTCGGGTCCATGAGGGTTAAGTAGTGATAATAAAGTCAAACAAGTGCAGTTGTCAAATGCAACTAATAGAATTATGTTGAAGATGAAAATTAAGGGGCTCAATTGAACTTATTTTTTTTTGGGTATGATCAACCGAACTTCAGCAAAGGTTGAACCTTACCAAAAAAAAAAAAACTTCAGCAAAGGTTGAAAGTTTTTGTTTGTAATTGATTGAGAATATATGAAGTCTGCTCTAGATAGATATCCACCTGACATACTCGAACAGCTCTCTACCTAAGATGCATAAGTTTTTGTTTGTCATTTGATTGAGAATATATGAAGTCTGCTCTATATAGATATCCACCATACTCGAGCAGCTTTCTCCCTAAGATTGGACTTGGCAATACCTCACTCGGCATGATTTTGATAATATTGTCCTTGTCATCTGACGTACATGATTTAGACTGAAGAGGAATGGAGGGGTATCTGTGAATGTTATCTGCGAAAACTAGTTATAGTTGTATTGCAAGCAAAAGGAAATGCATG
Source organism: Psidium friedrichsthalianum (assembly GCA_019149425.1). NCBI lineage: Eukaryota > Viridiplantae > Streptophyta > Magnoliopsida > Myrtales > Myrtaceae > Psidium > Psidium friedrichsthalianum. Next base: position 22,367 of record JAGVVM010003429.1, read on the forward strand.
AACTTTATTTATATTGCACTTGGGATCTCTATGATATCTGCTTACGCAATGAACTTTAACTGTCAAGTCTGTGTATTCCGACTGATGTGCGCTTTCTTGTTCATAGTATAATTATGGTGGGATCCCTGTCAGAGTTGACGTAAATGTTGATGAACCTCAAGTTGATATTGTGTCAAGCTGGAATATTGCCGAGTGCTTGCCCAAGAAAATCCAGGTTAGTCATTGTCATGACAGCTACCTTATATATGGGAAAATTGAGCATTTATGACCAAATTGTGAACCTATATACTTGGGTCATCATCGTTTGCATTGCGATGCATTTGGATAAACCTTCTGAACCTTTTGCAGGATCACTTTATCTTCATTGTCTCTCAGTTCTTGTACATGCCTTGGAATCATGCACAAAAATCAGCAGCAAATAGGGCGTCTTCAGATGCTGGTGACTTGTGTACTCCATCAATCACAATTTCTGCTGCTAATAATATTGAATCACAAATGGCGGAATATCTCAGAGAGCAGGTGCAGAGCATCTCATTGTGAAAGTTTGCACCAACTCTTCATGATGTCTTGAATTGTTGGATGTTTTTGTTTCCATTATTGAGAAATTTGAAATTGTCTACAGATCGGCTCTTACTTCTCTGATAAACTCTTGGGAGTTGTTCGTGATTGCATCCTTCACATGAGAGAAATGGACAGACATCGGGATGATGAGTATTCATCACCTGCTTCTGCTAACCACAGAGGAGATGCTGCTTTGGAGTTCATCAAGCACATTTGCGCAGTTCTTGCTCTGGATCAAAATGTTCAGCATGATATTCTGGTAATTCTATACTGGATCGTGAATTCCCATGACTCTCGCTTTAAACCGCGTGGTTATGTTCTTACTTCATGTATTTCTGTACATGTTGTCTTCCTAGATTGATGGTCAGCATGACTGTGGATGATTGATTGAGACTTATTCGTATGACTGCCAAAGTCCGAGGTTTGCTAAACTCAAAAGTGTTTGAGAAAACCTAAAATTGGTATTGAGAATTGACATGGATGTATAGTTGATACCATAGACATCTAAGAGTTAGGGTATAAAACAGAAGCATGTAACTTCTCCTTAATTTTGATTTTTTCCTCCATGAAGTTGGCCCTGAGAAGCAAATTATGTCATCATGGTTAAGTTTAAAGTGTCAGTAACTCACCAAATCGTCCCCTTTTGCTACAGGTGATGAGAAAGAATCTTTTAAGATACGTGCGCGTAAAAGAATTTGCTCCAGAAGCTGAGTTCCGTGATCCTTGCCAATCCTTCGTCTTACCCAACGTGATATGCAGGTAAATTCAAGCTTCTAATGGTTTTAGACATCATCCATATCTCTATGAGTTTTTGTGCTAGTGATTTATGAGATGGTGCACCAGTTTTGGTTGTTGCCTTGGTGTTTGGTAAGGTGCAAATTTCTCCATGCCGTTGGATTTCGGAATCAGATATGGATATCTCGGCCTCCGTGACAATATCCTCAAGTGTTGTCAGGAAACAATGGTTTCCAATATTTTTATCTTCAACGACCGATTGACTTTTATCATAGACATCTACCATCCCTGTGATCCTATTGTCATAGTTCTTTCATTGTTTTGGGCAGCTACTGCAATGACTGCAGAGACCTTGACTTATCGCGTGACTCAGCTCTGTTAGCTCAAGAATGGTGTTGTGCCGTACCACAATGTGGCCAGCCTTACGATCGTGAAGTGATGGAGAATGCACTTCTCCAGATTGTACGGCAGAGAGAACGCATCTATCACCTACAAGACCTTACTTGCCTTAGGTGTAACCAGGTGAAAGCCGCACATTTAAGAGAGCAATGCATGTGCGCAGGCTCATTTCGGTGCAAAGAAGATGCTTCCGAGTTCCGCAGCAAGATGCAGATATTTCTAAAGATAGCTGCACATCAGAGTTTTCAGCTTCTTCGTGAATGCACCTCGTGGATTTTAGAAGTGAAATAACCTTCGACTTTGCAAAACCATCCAAGGAAAGTGGGGCTTTTCAAAAGACTGTCACTCCACCTTCCACTGCAACTCATGGGTCAAGCACACCGGTGCAGCAGCTAGAGATATTAAACTTTGAGGCACTGCATCTGGGCAAACACTAGCTAAAAACTGGTTTCTCTGGAGTGACTGAATTCTTAACTTCGTGGGCTAAAATTAGTCACAGTTCTGTCGTGAAGGATGAGAGGCTACATCTTCTGTCTATAGTTGGCAAAATTAGATGAATGCATCACTTGCTTGAGCAAGTGGCTCAAAAGTCCAGACAGGATCTGCATCAAGGCGCGAATAGGATTTTATGTGGAAGTGCACGTGACGTTGCAGTGATAGGGCAGTATCCGTCCTGATGATTCTGACAGTTGATTTTCATGACAGGTCTCTGGGAGAATGTCAATATAGACGGATAATTATTCGGCTTTGGTTTCTACAAGATAAACTTACTGATCAACCCAGCACTGGTATTCTCATGCCGCATGAGATGGTTCATAGAGTTAATTCTAACTGTCAAAAGTGTATATAGCGGCACACCCAACAATCTGTTCTGAGCTCCATTTACTTTAGTGGTTATTGTTTTCATACCTCCTGTCATTTACGTGAAGAGACTGCGAGAAATTCAAGTATTATCCAAATCATGTAAAATTTGTTCTTGAATCCGCAAGAGCATTAATTTAGTGCGCATCACATACAGACCTGACATTTATTTCCATGCATGAGTTGACATCACCAAGGGTTTCAGCATGCAGCCAGGATACCCACGGTCTAGACCGCCTCGCTGGAAGACTTGGGTCAGCACGTGATGGGGTGTTGTATAGTATATTGGATAAGCAAGGCCATCCAATTGAGCTATCAAGGAGCAACCGAATGAATTTACTGAGTGAGAAAAAATAACCTTAGTGCTTTGGCTTGTGTCTGAATGCACAGTTTCACCCACTTCCAGAAGCTTCCAGGTCTTAGAAACAAAGCAGGATTATCTTAACATCTTCATCTTGATGGAAGTTAACGACTGTCCACAATGCAACCCTTTCTCATTAAGAGTTCGGTGACGGTAATACCAGCAGCATAAAGTTAGTTCGCCGCAAATTTCATAGAAAAAGCTATAGACAGAAGCTACAACTTTTACTTTCATGATTGAAGTTATCAATCTATGTGCAGCAGATGCCAAGCAATTCAACGCGATAAACACATCAAGCAAATGCCAGGAACAAAGCTCACTTAGGCCTTTTGCTTTCAAGTTTGAGAATCCTCTTCTTCATCTGCATCTCCAAAAGACCCAACTGGCGTTAGCTATTTTGTTCCAAACATGGGCATCGTGCTGAAACCAACAAAGCTCCAGCAAACACCAAAGAGAGAACTTAGAAAGGACTCGTTCACAAAGGAAAGGAAAGGGAGGGGAAAACAGACCACATCCAGAGATTAATATCACGTGTGAAAAGGAAGAAAAGGGACTCCTGTAGTGCAGTGCCACAAGAGTAGATTATTTTCATAGTAGGCAGCGTCATCTTTGCAGCTTGTATTCTGACCAAGTACCGGGCCATGTAGCTATTATTTCAAAAATAGTTGCCCTGACACCTCTGCCTAGGTGTAAGGGTTTCCCTTGAGAGAGAGAAGCTTCAATGAAGACTAGGAAGGAATCAGTATAATGCATATCGGTTCTTAGAGATTTTGTGGCAAGGAATTATCCTTTAATACTTCTTGAGGTTCCGACACATGGTGAATCCAGTTCCAGTCCCATCATGCAACTCCTACACAATTAGCATTCCAGCTCTTCAAGTGCCAATACCATCTTCTCTATGCATGCAGAAAAAGAAGATACGGAGAAAAAATTACGTCCTTGAGAACAATCAGCTAAATGCCTCTTTTTAAGGAATTTATCTGGGTCAAATGTTTGGGTCTGGAATTTCTGTAGTAACTGAACAACTGCGTCCAACTTATCCTGAGTTTGAGCAAATTCTAATTTCATCCATCAAGTGCCTGAGAGAACCTGAAATAGCGATTCATTTGATGATAAGTGTTCCTGTGAAAAAAGTGGTAATCAGGTGAAAGTATAGAGCAAACTTAACGACATTAACAGCATCTTCTAGAATTGAAATACATGTCTATAACGACAAATAGGCTCTGTTTCTGAACAGATTTTGTCTAAATAGTGGTGACCACTCCAGAATCGAAAGCATAGCTTCCTACACTGACTTCTTCATGCAAACCCGAGTTTATTTCTTAAAAAAGATCCTTTCAAGGTTTATTTTTTTTTAATAAGCTTTATCCACAAATGACATTCTTTACGAAAGGACTGGGAAAGCAGCATTTATTTTGCTTCAAGGTAAAACTAGGTCCCTTGCTGGATCAGCTCCCATTACTACTATGTGAATACAGTAGATGAAGTGGCGAGATGCCGACTGTGAAACCTAAATGGAGAGAAAAAAAAAAGATCCTGCATTTTCAAGGAAATGGTTCCCACCCATATGAGAACACATGTGTTACTCAAGGACATACCGAAAAAATACTGAATTCATGTGTAAGAGTCAAATGCATACGCAAGGCAGCATTAAGTGGAATGAAAACCGTGGGAAGTTTAACACATACAAGATCCGGAAGCATAAGTTTTCTGTTTTTCTTCAACCAAAATTAAAAGGGAGCAAAATGCATCTTTTAGACGACCTTTGGCAAATCAAGAACCAAGTCGTTAAATACTCTAAGATGGACCAAAGGCCTCATGAGCCAAAGAGGCAAACAGAGAAACTTCCTTACTTTCGCCCCCGTTTTCCTTCACAGGCACGGATGAGATTATCACATGCAAGTTTCATATGCTCAGCACCTATGCTGCAACAACAAAGACAAAAACAGATTTGGCTAAAAAAGAGGAGAGTATTGTCAAAATCTCTGAAAACGGTGAATCGTACTTGGCAGAAAGCACAAGAAGGCAAAATCGTCTTAACTGTCTGAGTAATATTGAAAACTGTCTGCTATCTAGACTGTATTTTTAGGATCATAACAGAAAAGCAAGGTCATAACAGATGCAAGATAAATACACACCCCCAAAGCATTTGCGCTTACCGGCTATTCCAAGGGGTAAAGAGGAAGAAAATACTCCACATACATCATATTTAGAATCACACCATTGATGTAATTTAGTAAAGGATTTACAGTTATATCTTCCAATACCAGTTAGACGCATGCTAATTTTTCTTCCTTTACATAATTTTATATGTCAATGAATAAGCCATGAATTCTCTTATAGTATGCAGCACTTCATAGGGCATCTCTAATATATCTCCTCATGCTATGCCTCATGGCGCTGAAGAAGTATATTATGGAACCATATGATGTTGAGTTCTTTAGCTCCAAATGGCAGCTTAATGTAAAGTAATAAGGAACTTCACAACTCTAGAAGACAGATTTCTGACGAATTCGACCATGCAAAATGGTTTCTCATAACCATATATGAACAATATGCTCCTCTGCACATCTGTTCACTGTTGTTCAGTTCTTCATAAACATAACATGTCAAGTTCAGATTAAAGAAATAGTTGCTAATATACTTTAAAACCTATTCCTGATGACATTTTACCACTAATGAATGATAACAAGTGGGTTTTCTGTCAAAATCTAACTTCTTCTAGACATGGGGTTCTAACGGATCTACATTTCAGGAACATAAATGAATTATTAGATGCTCGAGCTGATGGTCGTCCACTGATGTAGAGAACCAAGAAATTCAACAACACAGCATCAACTACGTGAGACCGCATGGCAGATGCGAAGTGCCGCAATAAATAACAGAAAGACCGGATACGTTGAGAAACAGAGGAATGTGCACATTGATGACAAATTTCTTTGGCCAAACTGCACAAACTATGGGGATCAAACTTTTCCATGCCCGCAGACGTCTATATTAATATGACATCTTGAATGAAACTACTCAGAAGTCGCCAATTGCTGCCAAATTGAGATTAGACAGACCAAATATATGAAAATGCAATGCAAAAGTTCAGAAGCATCTGTTGCATTCTTTCACTCCCAGCTGAGAAACAGAATATGAGCTAGAAACAATCATATGACAACTGCAATACGTTCGATCAGATAAGAGTCATTTAAGGATGTCAGGACCTTTAGAAAAGCACTGAACTTCATTTCAAAAGCTTTCTTCGAGCTCAAAAATCTTCCTCTCAATCTGCACTTCAAACAGCACAAAAAAAAGGGAGAATGGATATAACAACATCACTTGTATAAGCTTTCAGCCCAATTTAATGCCAGTTTGCGCCATTAGAATATGGAGCAATCAAGATGGTGGAGTTAAACATAGAGAACTATTAAAATGAAATAAGAGAAGCCTAAGAAATTGGGATAAATATAAATCTACTCCGTGGTGTACATACAAACAATAAATCAACAAATCTGCTTAACATCACCTTGTCCCTAATTAGTTGGGTCGGCGGTCGATGAACCCTAAGTGAAAAGCTTCAAAATACTAAAAATAAAAGCAAAATATGGGTATCAAAATAAAAAAATATATAAATATAAATATAATTATAAATACATATAAATAAATAATAGAAATGACTAAACGGGCACTCTGGAACATAGGAAATCCCCCCTCTATAATGCGGATAGCCTTCTTCCACTCCGTCCTAAGATAAGTATCACACCATCTATTCCACTCAATTAAATCTTGTTTTACTACCTTCCCCCAAGTAAGTTCGGCTGACCTCGTCCTTTCTTACTATCGTTTTCTTGGTAACATACTTCTGTTCTTAGGGAGCCATTAGGGGTTACGGAGAATATGTCCAAACCATCTCAATCTATGTTCTCTAATCTTCTTTGCCACCGTGCTATTCCAACTTTTTGTCGAATATAGTCATTTCTTATCTTCCATTTTGTATGACCACACATCCACCTTAACATTCTCATTTCCACTACCCCAATTTTATGCTCGGTTTGCTTCTGTACTGGCCAACATTCAGCTCCGTATAGCATTGCAAGTCTTATTGCTGTTCTATAAAATTTTCCCTTTAACTAGGAGGGATTTTGCGATCACACAAAAACCCTGATGCACTGCCCATTCATCCAACCTGCTTTGATCTATGGCTAACATCCTCATCAATCTCTCCCCTTTTTGCAAAATTGATCCCAAATATCTGAATGCATCTTCTTAGGACCTCCTGTCCAAGCATATCCACGGATTTTGATATCTCCTTTGTCGTGGCGAACTCACACTTCATGTATTCCGTCTTACTCCGACTAACGTAAATCCTTTGGACTCTAACGTGTTTCTCCATAATTCTAATTTAGCACTGACCCCAGCCTGGTCTCATCAATAAAGCACAATATCATCTGCGAACAGCATACACCATGGCACCTATCTTGGATATCTTTTGTTAGTTGTCCATAATTAGTGCAAAAAGATAAGGATCAAAGCCGAACCTTGATGTTAAACCCACTGTGATTGGGAAAATAACTTGATGTGCCATTACAGGCCTCACACATGTGGTACACCTCATACATATCCTTGATTGCCTCTACATACTTTAAGGGTACCCTGTTTTTCTTTTTCAATAATCCATGACAAACTTTTCTAGGAACCCTATTCATATGCCTTCTCGATGGTCAATGAACACCATATGTAAATCCATTCTTCTTTCTTGAATCTCTCCTCAATGTCGTATTAAGAAGATAGCCTCCAGGGTAGATCTTCCTGGCATAAAATCCAAATTGATTTACAGATACCTTAGTTTCTACTCTCAACCGATGCTCAATAACCCTTTCCCACAATTTCATTGTATGGCTCATAAGCTTAATGCCTCTATAGTTACAACAGTTCTGAATATCCCCCTTGTTCTTGTAGATAGGCACAATCATACTCTTCCTCCATTCATTAGGCATCCTATTAGCTTGGAGAATCTTGTTAAACAGTTTGGTCAACCAACTTATTGCCACATTCCCTAAGCATCGCCATACTTCAATAGGGACACCATCTGGTCCTAAGGCTTTACTAGTCTTCATCTTCTTTAAAGCATCCTTAACTTCTTATACTCTAATTCTACGTACAAACCTTCTATTTAACTCATCAGAGGCGTCCACCAAATCCACCTCCCTTCTATCGCATTCCCCATTATAAAGCTTGTTAAAATAGCTCACTCACCTTTCCTTCACTTCTTCATCTCTTATTAACAATTTTTGATTTTCATCCTTGATACATCTAATCTGTGTCAAGTCTTTACTTTTCTTGTCCCTTATCTTTGCATACAAACAATAGATCACTAAAATGTGCCACTCTAATTATGGTTTGTACATTACAGCAGGTATGTTATATACCTGATTTGATGAATTCCATTAACCTCAGGCTATTGCTTCTACCAGTATTTGGAAAGAAAAACAAAATTGTCTTGTTCCTACGCATCTGCTCATGCATGGGACCCTTTGCAATTGAGGAAGAAAAAGATGCAAAAGGCATTTATTCCCAATATTACAAGCATTTAGCTAACCAATAAGTGGAGAAAAAGGAAATTCTACAAAAAAAAACATACATCACCAGCACAAATATCTGAAATTTCCTTTGCAGCCTTGAGAATGCGCTTTTGGTCCAATATAGAGCCTGTGAGCAACTGAGATGGTGTATTTAACAAAATGTCATCAACTACATTAAATTTCAAATATATAAAGATAAGAATAAATCGCCATAGTCCAATGCCCTGTAAACTGAAAATAGCAAACACTGAAGTGACAAGAGTTATTCTTCTTACATGCTGTAGTTGACTCTATTGTCCTTCTCCCTTGAATTAGCAGTATGGTACTTTTCATCCACGCATTGCAGTCGTTGATGTCAACCTTCCTTATTGAGTTGGCTTAAGCCATCTAGGACACTAAAAATAATCAAGTAGTCCATCTTAATGGACTTTAAAGACATTTTACGGTCTTCTTTGCCCACACCTGTAGCAATGCTTAGGAGGAAGATAATTTGTTTGTTTGGCTGGCCATAAAACCATGGTCTCTTGGGTCAACATCGAGTGTTTCTCCGTTTCTTACTCAATGCTTGGATGAGTTAGATTTCCTTCACAGGTATCCCACCTATAAGGCCCATATCACTCTACATATATGTTAGTACCACTCAAATTAGGAAGCTTTTCACATGAACTCCTTAACCAAATTGCACAAGGGGGATGCTACTACATATTCGTGCAAAGCTACGATATGACTTCTCCTGACCTTCCTTCTTTGACAAATTTCATTGTGTTTCCTCACTTTCATGACTTAGAAGTGCAATTGACCACCCTTCTGCTCGGTTAGTCAGTCAAAGTAAACCACATAACCGTGAAAGACGTAAAGGTGCCACGTGCAATCAAAATTTTGCAATGCAATTTCTGACAAATGAATTCTATGACTCCTTTAGCTGATATATACATCTTCACCACCAAAATTATGCCTAACTTCATGAGTGACTGAAGTCCAGTTTAACAGTGAATTGAAGTAATTGCATTACTCTGGTACCTGATGACAACATTAAAAACCCACAGAAAGATTTGACTTAATCTTTTCTACCCAGTTTAAGAAGGCATGCAAACACATGCAATAGGGTAAAGTTTGCAAACTGATTGCTTGATGAGTGGTAACCTATCAAGTAAGGAGAAAAGGAGTTAAAGCTCAAATATGAATGTGGACAAGTGATGGTAAGTGAAAAATGAATCAAATTCTGGTTTCGTACTCTTCAGGACTATTTGCCTCAGAAGCACAAAGAAGTTCCACAAAGGCAAGCTTGACACGCACCACACCAATACTGCAATAACATCAAAGGGAACTGATTTGATTATGAGGGGAAGACAAGATTTTATCGCTTAGATTTGAAAAGGGGGGGAAATAAGCAACAGACTAGAAAGCTTTAATGGACAAAACTTCTCTTTCTAATCCCAAAGATGGAGGTAATATATATTACAAGACTCCTTTCACCATGTACTTTCTAAGACAGGCAGAGTATTGAAAATTGAATGGAGTTCTTAGAAATCCTGCTCTAAGAACTGGGAGGAAAATCTTTGAATAAATGTATGAATATATCCTAAATATATCGATAGAAGGGCTAACATCAATTAAATTTATCACTTTCTAAGCACATTTAATGCCCAACTTTAATGCTGATTCTCAAAGATTCAAATGATAAGACAATGTCGAGTCATACTTAAACTGAATATGATGCAATCTTCCACAACCCATCTACCTAATTGTATCTAAGAAATCAACTACCAGTGCCAATTATTTTCCATAACTCAGCATATCTTCTATCGACAGCCTCGCTGTTCTCAGCTGCCATTTCTTGGCATGATATAACAGCGAAATCTCAACCAGCTCAATGTCACCTCATCTGTCTCCATGAAATCAAACATAGAGCGGTCCAGCCAAGATTTTTTCTTGAAAAAACTTGTTCCAACTAGCAAAACTTTACTTGTGTGCAACTTACCATGTACATAAATTGTGCAAATTTCACTTCATATAGTACATTGGTACTTCATTTCATCAAAAAATTGACAGCAAGGAACACCAGAAGTAATTCAATTTGCATGAGCAGTTAGATTACCTGTATGTAATCTCATAGAGATCATGAGCAGCAACACTGACTGCATAGAGTTGACTTTAACTTGAGAACTGTAGGTGCAGACAGGAATCCCGTTATGATCCATAAAATAACCCATGGCACTAAGAGCAACTGAAATACAAGGTTGAAAGAGAGTGCAGACTTACATGTGATTGGTCTAGTCGACAAATAAATTCCGGACAAGGATACAGTAGGTGATGACAGAACGCACAAAAAATCTGGTCCAATTGATTCCCTAAAAGCTTGGAATTGAAAGAATCGGCCAACAATGATACCCCGCACAGAATGAAGGCTCGTTTGGTAGTTTCCCAGGATAATGACAGGAACAACAGCAACAAGACACGCACAAACTATAATGATCCACCCTGGTCCACGTGGACCAACTCCCAAAAGAAGTACTCGAAGCAGCCACAAAAAGTAGTGACGATTTAGGGGTGTGCGTTGACTCATAAATCACTCAACGAGACCTCTCCCATCCGATGTAGGACGTGGGATGTCACACAAACAAACCAATCATTGGTTTGACCAAGCGATAATATCTTACAAATCAACTGCCATACAAAAGGTGTATGCTCATACTAGATCGTACAGCTAAATCGTCTATTAGCAAACATCAAATATGTCAAAGAATCAAATTCCTGGAAGTAGAATATCCAACGGAGCAAGGCTTAAACGTAAACAAAAGAGCTGATAGAATCAACACCAACAAAGCTATTCTGGATTCTCTCATGCAGGACACGTCTCCAACGTCCGGACAGAATCAGGTAGACACGTTTGCATTTTTTCCACAATTTCTAGCATATATTTCACTTACTCTTCACGTTTTCAGACGCTGAACAATTATCCGACTAAATCAACCATCCGATCTCAGAGCAATCAGTCAACAGAAAGGAAAAGCATAGAGCGGAAATGACCTCGCTGATCACAAATTCGGTGCATTCCACGGGACGAGTCACGAGCACGTAGCATGGTTAGGATTTGCTCCCTCAACAAACGTACTTCAAGAACGAACATGAAAATGCCGTTCGATCGAACCTCAAATTCAAAAGCAGAGTAAATCCATGCCGAGCCCGCCATGATCAAGACTCGCTAAGCTCTTCGCTGCAAAGAACAGTACAGGATCGACGTCTAGAAACACTAGAAACGCAATCGCTAGCTCCTTACCTCATATGTCGCACTCAAACGGGTTCGGAAGGAAAGAGAGAGAGAAAGAGAGAAGGAACGTCACCTCTTCGTACATGCTGTGAAGGAGGTCACGAAGCCTGGTCTTCTCGATCCCCAGGCCAACGCCATCTCTGCGCCAAGATGGCGAGGGAGAGGAGAGAGCTGTGCGTGGGAGTGACGATGAAGCGCATGGTGAAGGGCGAGAAGCGAAGCGGGAGACGCAGAAATAGCGTGAGCGACATGGAGTCATGGCGCAGGCGAGGGTGGTTTCGAGAGCTTCCTTGTCGCCGGAGACTCAGAGGTAACGGGCGAGGGAAAAGCTTGGCGCTATTGAAGATAACTTTGCCCTCGTGATTCACGAAAACTGCGGAATTGCCACTCTGTCTCATGCAAGCGAATAGGATATAGGTAATGCTTCCGGAGATGGTTTCGACAGCCTTTTTTAGGGATGTAAGGCAACTATTCTGATTTTAAAAGTAATTTTAATTAAAATGAATTTTTTTATTCTTTTTAATGAATAATTTTTAGAAAATCAGGATGTGTTTAATAATGCATAGAATTTCTGTTCCCGGAGTAGAAACATATTTGGTAACTGTATATGATTTCTATTCATAAGAACGATTTTTCTTTTCCATTTTTGTCATTTAAGTCAAATAACTATATAGTTATTTTGTGAAATTTTATCCTACATTTCGAATTAATCAAAAATTAATTTATATTGGTTCTCTTATATAACATATTACATATTAAATATCAAAAATCATCAAGAGTCATTTTTGTGATTTATCGTAGGGTTTCATCTAACTTTTTAAGCGAACGGATAATCGACAAGAGTGACACTCTTATTTCTGCAGGAAAAATGCACTGCATTGCTTTGCATTGACGTGCGTTTTTGGTTCTAAGAAATTAAATATCAATCTTAATTCAACCAAAACTTAAGAATAAGAGCTTGCTAAGTGTTCACGTTGGTTATTTTTATCTTTTTTTCAAAATTTTCTAAAACTAGACTAAGTCTAAAGTACATAAACTTAAGGAAATCACAACCAATAAAATCAAGTGCACAATTAAGGATTATGGTATTGATAAATCGCATCATAAAACCCGAACGAAGCCCTAAGGGCTTAGAGAATGTGATTCGAATTTAATTTCAAAAGTGTTTATAAGTTTCCTAAAAAAAACCCTATAAAATCTAGGTTCAAATTTATGAAAATGAGGTCAAACTAGCATAATCTAAGCTTTTTTTTATATTTAGGGATTTTTGAATTTTCCTGATTTTTTAGAATTTTTGCAATTTTTCAAAATTTTTATTTTTTTATTATCTTAATTATTTTTCTTTGAAAATGAGACCTTATTCTATTTTAGATTAAAGGAAAAATGACGAGAGAATTGAAAGAGAAAAGTGAGAGATGTGATACTTTCTGTTTTGTAATTCTCAAAAGTGATTCTTTTTTAAGAACCACCATTTTTTTATTCTTATTTTTGCTCTAAAATTGTTCTCGAAAATAGAATTAGAATCAGAATCAGAATCGTTTACGTTATCAAACAACATTCTTATCTTTTTTTGTTCTGAGGAACAGAATTAAAGAACCAGAATCAAAGAACTTGAATGATTACCATACAAGCCCCTAGTAACTTGTTATTTTCGTGATTGTCTAAAAGTATATTAGGGACCAAATTATGTTGAAATTACTAGTCCTATTAATTCGTGAAAATGAATGATTTGAAAAATATTTTTTTAAAATTGATCACTTACAAATATGAATGTGTGAAATATTTTCATCTTTTATAAAAGTATTTAGACATAAATTGCATCAATAATGAAAACATTTTTCATAATACTATAAATGATTATTTTTATTAAAAAATTCAAGTTAATCATTTTCTAGTCAAATAAATGGGGCCTACAAATTCGAATTATTCCATAATGTGAGCAATGATGTCTACTATGGTTGGTTACTTGTTTGTAAAACAAGCATAATGATACATTTTCCTTGTCCCTTATCGGAAAAAGATGAGGAAGAGTGTGACCTAACATATAAGTGGAAAGTATTCTACAATGTTGCGCGATTATTAAACACACTTTGCACACTTGTGCGGTCTCGAATCAGAATTGACACTAATAAATAAATATTTTTATTAAATTTTAAATTTAATGATTATAAAATAACTATTGTGCCTTAGCGAGACAATGTGACTGTTCACAAATGAGTTACAAATTATTTTTTATTATTAATTTAGAATTTTTATTTTGCAATTTTTCAAACATGATAGTTTTTTCTTTTTTTGAAAGGCTACTATTGTCCAGACATGACAGTTTGAAGATTTGTGTCCGAATTAATAGTTTTTCGAACATGAAGAGTTGTATCTGAATTAACATTTCAAACACAAAGAGTTGTATTCTTTGATGACATCAAAAGTTGTGTTTTTTTTCATTGAACAGAATCGCGCACGCGTGTGTATATAGGATTCTGTTCAATATTCACTAGCTTCAACTTTCGTTTTCATTTTCTTTCCAAATAGCTTCAACCATCATTTCTATTGTTTCCTTTCGAGAGTTCTCAAAGAAATATCGGAATTTTTATATGATATTCTCGTTTCGAGACTTTGTTGTAATAAAATTAACAACATTGTGGGGCAAATAATTTTTTAAAGAGAGTATTATCATGCCTCAAAGTTTGATCCAATTTCTTCCCATTTGTTGATCATATTTTTCCAAAAACTACAAATCCAATCTCTACCATGGTGTACATGCATAAAACCATCTCAAGGACATGTACGATCCAGCCGGCCATGTTGAGGGAAAATGAAATGGGAGGTCGCTGAATCTTTTTCATTGCGTCGACCGACGATGACTGTCATTTTATGGCTATCATCCTCTCTATCGCCCATGGAGAGCAGTGCACATCGTCCCTCCTTTCATTTTGAAATCCACGTGCTTTCCTTTTTGAAAATCTTTTGGGCGGGTTACGGAGAATCCGAAGCCCCAAAATCAATTCACCACCGCCGGAGAAGGCACCGCGCCCAAAGAATGCCGGCAACAGCCACCAACAATGGCAAACTCTTCGGTCGTGTTCCTCAACGACCCACCTTGCCCACCACCAAAACATTTCAGCACCACCGAAGCTCGAGGGCTACGCCGGACACCGTCTGCCACCAAGCACTTGTCTCTTGCCATTCACCACCGACATCCCCGACCTAAGCAAGTGTGGATTGCGTTGGTGCGTGTGGTGGTCAGAGGCAGTGGCAGGTGGTTGTGGGCAGCCATCGGAAGGACCGCCGGATCCAGTCCGGTGGTCGATGGTGCCTTTCATGTTTTGCGTTGACAGATGTGGACGTGGGATGTCCAAATGTCTCTTCTTAGTTTTCTGGCTAAGGAGCCATGTAACTCAATACGTTTGAAATTATCCGAGTCAACAAACCTCGTAGATTATGAACTATCGTCTTCCCAAAATCTAAAGTCTTATTCCTGACCAAAACTCTAGAGCTATTCCAAGTTCAAGAGCAGTTCTTTATGATACCACCCGGAAGATAAGGTGCAGTGCTTCTTTAAGCATGAGCGAGTTCCGAATATTAAGTATATTATTCACGATAAGTTCTAGTTTAAAATAATTGCAAATGAGAGAGGAAAAAAGAAGAACAAGCAGAAGTCCTATTTGAAATTATTGAATTGCTGAATTGGTTAATCGGATTATGATGCAAATGGTCCTTGAACTTTGATTTAATATGAAATGTGATTTTTGAATTTTAATTTGAATAATATGTCCCTAAATTTAGCCCAATATGCAATTTGGTCTCTTAATCTTTAATTTGACCAATATGATTCCTGAAATTTTGGAAGGTGTTTAACTTAATCCCTGAATTATAAGAAGATATTTAATGTAGTTCTTCCATTAATTCAAGCTCTGGGATGATATCGGACATTTTGTTATAGTTTCGGATTAAATTGAACATGTTCTAAAAGTTTAGGGATCAAATTAAAAAAATTAAAAGTTCAGGAATCACATTTAGGGACCACATTGTATATTGATCAAAGTTTAAAGGCATGTCAATTTCTCTTTCTTAATTTCTAGGTTTTATATCCCATATGTAAATTTTTGCACCAGCATATGATAGTTTTATTTATAAAGTTTTTTCTCCGAGTACAGGCATAATAATGAAATTTTAGAGGGGCCATTCCCTTTAAAACTAAGAACCCTTCTTCTCATTACCTAACTACGTAGGTAACAGTATGGAGAAATGTTCGGCATTCCTATAATAGAAATGGCAAAATTATGTTATTATCTTTACGTCAATTGTATCATAAATAAGAAAACAGTACGTGTTATGAAATAAACCATGGGAATTAAAAAATTTCCGTAAAGAAGTCGTATCCGATAATTGAATTTTGTCATTAATTTACGTGCGTGAATCGATATGACGATGTAATTGGGTAATCACTAATTGACATTTACCTTCTGACGGACAAAAGCCAATTCACAAAAGCATACGATTGATTCTTAACGAATTGCGTGAACATACATTGTTCATCTAAATATTTTCTTGCGACTTATCAAACCACATTTTTATTTGTTTCGCGAAAAATGTGATATTTTCTTTTAAAAAAAATTTCGAAACTAAAAAGTCATTCTTCAGGAAGATAACAATATTTTTTGGTATTTGGTTGAGACCTAAAAGTGAAGTGAAAAATATTTTGCATCGTTTGATAAGGAAAATTTCCTAAATAGACATTATTTGGACGCTAGTGGCTTGCGCATGGGTTCTCAAGTGAAAATATTTTCAAATCATTTATTTTTCACCAGGAAAATTGTTTTTTTTTTTTTCCAATTTGACATGTAGTTGAGTCGGCAAAAATTTTTGGCACCAAAGTAAATGCTATACATAAACTTTGGTAGGAAAACCTTTTCCATTGAATAGGAAAACATTTTCCGTAAAACTTATATACCTAAGCGATCCAAATGCCGGGAAATGAAAAATTAGTATTTCAAAATATACTTTTCGGGAAATAAATGGAGGCTAAGTTTGTTTTCGTTTTCTTAGCAGCCTGTAGCATGTTGCTTCTGCCTTTGATCAGTGTCCATGACGAGTAAGAAGTGATCACACGATTCTTCTTTGTAGGGAAAGCTACGCAATCCCAAACATGGCCAGTCGGGGACATGTTGAGGCCGGCTTGAATACCAATTGTAAAGGGGCCTCTCCATTTCATAACTTGCCGCGAATGCATCTCGGAGAGACCACAGAAATGGAGTCGACAGAACAGGAAGAAAATTTCCAAATTAGAAACCCATTTCAATCACATTGCCCACGTTAGGGGTAAGCATGGTTCCAAGGTAGAACCTGTAACCTGAAGAACCGGACCGATGGAACCGATCGGTTCCAGGTTCCAAGGTATGGAGGGTGGGTTTCAGGTTCCAAAAATTAGGGAACCTTTTCTGACGGGTAGGTTCCAGGTTCTAGATAGGTGAAACCTGAAACCGAAACCTGGACTCTGAAGCAAGTTTTTATATTTTTTCTTGGTACATGTATTTGCGTCATCCGGCGGTATTCCATAATATCTAATGCTGAGTGTGTAATCCGAAACTACTTTATCATTAAGACTTTTACTTTGTTAATGTTTCATATTTTTCGTTTCTAAATATGAGTTGTGGTCAGTGAATTTTAGCAGTAGGTGATGGTCATTAAATGTGATTATTCACTGTAATTGTTCAATTAAGAATACATGTGAAACCTGGGTGGAACCTAGAACAGGTCCTAGAACTTGTGACAGGGTAGGTTCTAGGTTCCAAGATATGTAGGGTAGGTTTCAGGTTTCACAAAATGAGGAACCTATATAGACGGGTAGGTTCCAGGTAGAATTTGTACGGAACCTGGAACCGCTCACCCCTAGTCCACATTTAACACATTTCTTTTTATGGTGCCTAAGGTTTATTTTGTGGAAAATAAATGATGAAAACGACATTTTTTTTAGAAATGATCGCTCGTACCGCTAACGAAAATGAGCAAACGAAAAATATTTTCATTGTCTGCGAAAATGTCGAAATGTAAATCATTATTATTAGTGAAAATATCTTCCATTTGACTAATTATTTTAGGCGATACAAGCTATCATTCTTAAGAAAATATTTTGTAAATCACTCATTTTTCGCGAAATGAACGGAGCGTTAGTATGCCATCTCCGTCACACCACACATATTATTACCATTACATACACACACATATCAGTCCCACTTTATAAGTGATCTAAAGATTAATCAAAGGCCATTTCGTTTTCGATCACAGATTCATATGGATCGATACGATCTAATTGAAGATGTTTTAGTCATGTTTTAATGTCCCGATTCTTTCTTTTTTCAAGCAAACGGCGGATACTTCTTAATTTCGAAACATTTGTGCTGATAGGATATAAGTAATTGAGAACTTGCCAGGGACTTCGCTAGATTGAATTTTACTCCCACATGCAGATCCAGATCGAATAGCTGTAGAAGGACGAGGCCTACGAGGACTGCTTTCTCCAAGTGAAGCATATATTTTTTTTTTGGTCAAATATGTGGGTACTTTCATTCACTTAAAAGAGTTTGAGAAACAGTCAGAAGCGATATCGAAATATAACATATCCCGAAAGATAGAGGGTGGCGAGGAATGCCAATTAGAAGGGAGAAGACCTAATCTATGGGCCTTAGCAGCCCAGTCTGCATAGGAGTTTGCTTCGCCGGAGGAAAAAATAACACGGGCCTCCTTTAGTTGGCCCGGCAATTCTCTACACTCCGATAGTAAGTTCGAAATCGGCCGTGGACCTGGGCCTGGGTGTGCTATATCTGCTAAGAGCCCCACAAGTGATAAAGTGAAGCATATTCAGCCATATGCTTTTGGCATATAATGTAGCAATTTGCAGCTACCAAGCTGTAACAAAAGCTTATATTGCTAAACCAATCTCCTGATGAACGCCTTCAATGGTCTGAAATTCACATCAGATACTCTGAATTCTGACTTAAACAAAGCGATATGGGTCTCTTTGAGCCTTATTCAGGTCATTTCCTGGAGTCAAATTGATATAGATGGGGGGAATTTGACTTGCAATGCTAATAGGGAACCCCGCGAGGACTTGACATGAACCTTCGCACTCCACGCCTAATCGCGTCAAAGATGCAATAGATCTTCTGCAACATTCCTAGTTACTATAGAAGGAAACCAAAGCCGGGACCCAATACCTACCAAATAATCCCAGCCAAACACAGAAAGCTTAGCCGCTTGAGATATAATGAAAGACAAAATGGCTAAATTAATGGCGCGGTTACGCGTGCTCTTGGTCGTCCTCCTCCTCTTCGTCGTCGCAGCCATGGCAGTCCCGGCCAAGGAGGTGAAGTGCGCGGACCCTATGTATCCGGATTGCATGTCCGACGGCTTCTTCTCCTGTCAGTCCGGATGTCCTCAGACTTGTACCTTGAATTGCGACAGATGTGCCCCCGTTTGTCCGAGGAGCCCGCCTCCGCCAGCGCCGCCTTCCAAGAAGAAATCGCCTCCCTCACCCAAGAAGAGATCACCCCCTTCGCCCCGTTACTCCTCTCCGATGCCACCCCTTCCGGCGCCTGTGGTGCTTTCCCCCCGCCTTCGTCTCCTTCTCCTACTCCTGCTACCCACGCATCACCACCGTCGCCGCCGTCACCATCAGGAGAAGTTTCGGGACAGAAGATAGTGAGGTGCAAGAACAAGAAGTACCCTCTGTGCTATGGCGTTGAATTGCCTTGTCCTGCTGGTTGCCCCACTCAGTGCGAAGTGGATTGTACCATTTGCAGCCCTGTTTGCAGTAAGTTTTTCTTTGCCGGCTTGGACCTATCATCCTTTATGTAGATAATAACTCTTGATCTTCATTCATTGCACGACGCACTTAGCCAATGATACCAGAAATATATTTTAGATAGTCTAAGGGCAGTGGCACGTCGAAAATGTCAAAAAAATGTGTTCATGAATAGTTGTTCTATATAATGTTGCGATGAGAATAGGAGATTTTTAATCATTGTAGGATGATGCTGTCAAGATGATTCGGTTACCATGTCATTTCGTTCTAGAATTTTTGTTATATGTTCTTTTGTGATGGATTTTAAAGTGAGGCTTTCGTGTCGTGGTATGCATTCAAACGTGATCAGGTTGCGACCGGCCGGGCGCAGTCTGTCAAGACCCAAGATTCATTGGCGCCGATGGCGTGACCTTCTTCTTCCATGGCAAGAAGGACCGGGACTTTTGTCTGGTTTCTGACTCCAGCATCCACATCCACGCTCACTTCACTGGACGACGAAACCAGGACATGAAGAGCGACTTCACATGGGTCCAATCTCTAGGAATCCTCTTCGGCACCCACCGGCTCTTCATCGGCTCCAAGAAGACGTCGACCTGGGATGACTCCGTGGACCGCCTATCCATAGCCTTCAACGGAGAGAGCATCTACCTCCCCGAAGCCAAGGGCGAGAAATGGCAATCCACATCGTCCGGCGTATCCATTGCGAGGTCACGGGACACCAATACCGTGGAAATCGAAGCTTAAGGGCACTTCAAGATTAAAGCAGTCGTGGTGCCGATTACCGAGGGAGATTCGCTGATACAAAACTACGGCATTACACAAGAGAATTGCTACGCACATCTAGACCTGAGCTTCAAGTTCTACTCACTTAGCGCGGATGTCACTGGTGTTTTGGGCCAGACTTATGCTAAGAACTACGTGAGCAGGGCCAAGATGGGAGTCGCCATGCCGGTTTTGGGTGGCGAGAGGGAATTCGCCTCCTCAGATCTCTTTGCAACCGACTGTGCCGCCGCCTGGTTCGTTGGCAAGCTGAGCCCGAGCAACTCGACCAAGAATTTCCAGTACGGCGACCTTAGCTGTTCCAGCGGAGAAGATGGCCCTGGGGTCGTCTGCAAAAGGTCGAGATTTTCGCATCTCAATACGGGGACAACCGTCAAGCTCAAAGTACTTTCTACATTTGATATTTGATGTATGCAATGAAGGTCAGAGCCGAACCAATGATATTTGCGTCTGACCATTGACCGTTTTCATACGGTCTTCTTGTATTTCCTCTTCTCGTGGATAACAATATTTAGCGAACGTGGCTGGTGCGGACTAATTGTCCTTTAAGGGAAGCAGAATAAAAATTAAGCTTCACTAATCGATGAAACGGAAAACAAATTAAAGGAGTTTTATGATAAGTCAATGTTAGAAATTTCAATCCAAAACTTTAAGACATATTTGTTTAAACTTAAATAAAAAAATACTTTTCCTCTTCTCCGGTTAAAAATCTAAATCGATTTAAATTTCAAAATATCTTAAAAATTTATATGTGAATCTATTTATTGAGATATTATTCAACATCACTTAACAAAGAATTTTATATGTTTTTCCTAATCCCTTCACCAATCTATTGAAGTTTATGGATTGAACTTTAAATTTTTCTAATGTGTTGAGATGTTGATTATCGGAATATTTCTTTTAAAGGATAATAACACAAATAATTTTACATTTTATTTCAATGTGAAATATGATTTTTGAATTATTAATTTGAGTAATGTGATCGCTATTTTTATCAAACGTGCAATATAATTTATGAATTTTTAATTTATTTAATGTGATATTTAATTTATTGATAAATGCTCAATATAATTCTTTCATTTGCATCATTTTCATTTTCATGTAATTTGAGGACTAAATTGAAATTTAGTAAACAAATGACTCGGCCACTCGTAAACGATAGTGATCTTCTCTCCGGCGAGGGTTTCGAATGCGTTTCGCCCCTTCTTCTTCTTCTTCCTCCTCCGACGATAGAACGCGACACACTCCGGCAGGCCTGTTCGAGATGGCAAATCACGAGCGGGTTCGGTAAACCCAGCGTCAGACCCTTCGTCACGCGAACCCTCACCCTGCTCTGACTCGGGTGGGGATCCAAATTCACGCTTTGTCGCCCCAATTCCATGGCTTCCCATGGCCATCTCGACGAGGCAAATCACTGCGCTACCTCATGTATGCTGCCACCGCTTCACTGGTGCGGCATTTCTGATGATTCTTTTTCTCACTGTAGGACGACGATTTCGGGGGAGACTTTGCCGGGACTCGTAACGCTAGGCGTTCAGGTCTTTCTTCCTCGTGTTGATTCTTCAGTTTCTTCTCTTCCTATTTGCGTGAAGTTTAGGCGACGTTGGTGGTGATTTTCTGTTGTTTCAGGTAATAAGAGAACTTTTGGTGACATTGAGGACGATGAAGACGATCTCTTTGGATCCAAGAAGGTACCCAGACTGTCGAGCAGGCACTCCATTTTGTTCATTTTTGAACTGTCTGTCGGCATTATGCATGCTCATTGTTTGTGTGGCATACAGTTATAACTTATCAGGGTGCAAGTCATCTGTTATAGTTCTGGAAGGCCTGTGTGTCTGTTGGTGATCAGACAGTTTCAGCACTTCAATTGTTGTCCGAAAATTGCTCCAATATGAACTAGTCAATTTGCTTTTTTTGTTGGAAGAAGAAGAGGATGCATTCCCGCAGAAGTGTGAGCATACGGTCGTGTGTTGTTTGCCACACAGTGCTCCTTGCGGGATATTTATCCTTGCTGTTCTTTGGCTCTCTGGTTTTTTGGTTCTGTTCTTGTATGCAACAGCATTGAGCCTTTTTCCATTGTTTCTCAACTCAAGTTGTTGACTTGAAGGCTGTTTTAAGTTTAACAATTTACAGTGTGTTTTATTTTTATTGCGTGCTATGCTTATATTCAAACAGAAGAGCCCAGCATCTTAAGCTGTTTGATGTAATTCTTGGAAGTTTAGATTTGCCTTGCTTCGCATATAAGTCCGCTATCTTAGTTTCATTTTCCTTCTGGCCTTTAATGCTTAAAGGTCCCCTTCTCTTCCTTATTTTTGATGCATAGAAATTTATTCTCTCTGAGTTTCTTGCTACAGGGTAATACAAAAGCCGAAGAAAATACTCCTGGTGCGGCTACCGGAATGATCTTGTCACTTCGTGAGAGGTAAGTAAGAACTTTAAATTCTTACTCTATGCTTTTTTGGATAAATAGTGGTCATGTACATTTGGCATGCTTCCAACATTTTGGCAACCTTTCAGCTTGAAATCTCATGAGTTTCTTATTTTCTTTTTGCAGTCTTCAGAACTGTAGGGATACTCTAACGACATGCCAAGTATGTATTTGGCGATAGGTGTTGTTATCTTATCCTTTGTCTTTTTGAACCATCTATGCAAGTGCAACTTTGGTTCAATTGCTAATGTTTCCTTGTGCAAGGAACATGTTGATCATGAAGCTTTAACATTGATGAGAGCTGTGTTGGAGATACTAGAATGAAGGTTGTTAAAATTGGGATTTAAGTGGAATCACTTTGCGGTCTGTAAAAATGGATTATGAAATCATAAGATTTTAACAACAACTGAGGAACTTAGAAAAACATCATCCCCAGTAAGTAGTGACCCCAATGAAAGACCGTAATGCAAGATCAATTGAAAGAAGTCTAGTAAGTTATAAGCCTTATGCAAATGTGAATTTACGAGTTTATAGTGTCTAGTGTTCAAGCATGAAGGAAGGGTGAACAAAGACAATAGATGCAATCTAGTTGCAGTTGACAATCCATTTTAACAACAAAACACACAAACCCACTACAATTAAATAAATCTAGGACAGATATTCAGCAGCTTTTACCACGTCCTCATCAAGGGTGCAGTCATTTCCGTCATCATGATCATCCTCATCAAGTTCGTTAACGGATCCATTGTCATTGTTGTCGTTGGTACTCTCAACAAAATTAATTTCAACTCTAAATCTCTAGAAGCTTGAAATGTTTTCAAATCATCTTGAATGTCATCCTTGTCATGGAATTTGGGGCAGTTAACGTGCTCTGTCATTGGAAAATGCTATAGCCTTTTCATCATTTGGCCAGAAAGAGATGTAATAGATTCATAGTTTAACGTGATTAAGAAAGTTTTAAGGAATAAAGGTGGCTTTACACTGCTAAACATTTGGTGCTATAGCTTCAATAACGATTCAGGGAATTGTGGAGTCTAGAGCCATAGTCATGTTGAGACAACGTGATTCAAGTATGATGTTCGAATTAAGCTCCATTTGGCTTTAGTTTCACATAATGAGGCAATCCGCATGCTCAAGCTCGACCATATAATCAATGATCAATGTTCATCAGAACTGAAAAATAGTTTGTATATGTTTTTGACATTGTATGCACTTTTGTGATCTTTGCGCTATTGTGTTATATATTCATATCGAAACTATTTGGTTTTTTTTTTTTTTTTTACCCTTTTGATTTTTTCAGACCGAACTTGAAGCTGCAAAATCTGAGATTCAGAAGTGGCATTCTTCATTCCAAAATGAGTCCTTCATACCTTTTGGGACATCTCCTGGTTAGTCTTCTGTTTACTTGGATATTTAATTATCGGAACTTGGTATATGACATGAGCATGAGAGAGTTAATTCAAACTTATTCCTGTATACATTCTGATACTCTCCTCATCCTTGCAGAACCCAAGGTGATAATCAACTACCTTCAGACACTTAGATCTTCAGAAGAGGCATTGAGAGAGCAGGTTGGTTTGTGGGAAGTATGTTTCTCTTTCCCTTTGTTCTATTTTGCAATCAGAATTTATTTATCATCTGTTGTATTATTTTTTTCTATATTAGCTGGAAAAGGCAAAGAAAAAGGAAGCTGCTTTCATAGTAACATTTGCAAAACGGGAGCAGGAGATAGCTGAGTTAAAGGTGAATCTTTTGTTATGGTTATGTAGGATATCAGAATGGTTTGTAAGTATAGTGTTGTTTCATTCTGTATCTCTTTGTTTTACACAAATTTACTGATTATCATTAGGTATATTGGCACTTAGGTGAAAAGTTAACCAATTGTATATGATTGTGGCTGCATTCATACTCCAGTTACCAAGATGGATTGTTTCAGTTGACTATCTTTCTGCCTTATCTGTCATATTGCGTGTGGATTCTGTAATCATAGTTATAACTTATACAAAATATTTTGTAGACCTCTTGTTAAGGTACTTAATGAGAAAACAATAGGTATTATCTACTTTTTGGGACCAAAAAAAAAAAAAAAAGGTTTCCCACAAATAGGAAGAGTAAATAGGCAGCACCATTTAAGGCCCTCTTTCACAAAGTAAGCTGGGATTTTTTTTATGTTTGCTGGGTAGCTGTTTAAAATTGCTTCAAATTTCTAATATCTGGGCAGCATTTGACCGACACAAGATTTACTCTTCATTTCAGTCCGCTGTTCGAGACTTAAAAGCACAACTCAAGCCACCATCTATACAGGTAAGGCAGAATATGTCTTGCTTCTTGAACATATGTTTCTATGGTATGGAAACAAGTGAATGCATGTGAATTATCAATTAACCAGGTAACTTGTGTATGATTTCTCTTAGAATGAATTTTACTTGTTTAAGAGAGTGCTTTCAATATTTCCGGCTTAGACATGAATGACTAAAATATGGTGACAAACTGTACATTTTTGAGTGTTTACCCTATCTGTTAAATCTGCTTGAATGATGATTTTTGGATTGGACTGGAAAAGCTCAGGCTGTAAAAAGTGTTCTGATATTGTGATTCAGGTGATGATGCTACAATCTTCCTGATGTTATATCTTGGCCAGTTAATCCTCTTGCATTTACTTACCATGGTAGATTTAGTCTGTTTTTGCCAAGGATTTCCTGGGCGTAGACTGTAGATAGGGGTTACACCTTCATTATGGCAAAAATCTGGATTGGCTAGCTTTGGTGGCTTGGAGGGAACAATTTTTCTGTTTCAGTTGGGTAATCCTTAAAAATGGCCAACTTTTGAGCCGCTAATGTGTGCCATTTATTATTATGGTGTTGGCATCTTAAATTTCACCTGTTCATGTTTCTTTGTTGACAGGCAAGAAGGTTATTGTTAGATCCAGCAATTCATGAAGAGTTTACCCGTCTAAAGGTCCGTACTTGAACTTTTTCACTGAACTTTTATGGACATGGTATTAGTCAAAGCATCATGTCAATAAATGTTTTAGGGAAAAAGACACTAATCGGGAAAACTTGGCGATGCATATAATTGGAAATGTGCACATTAGAAAAAAAAAAATTATCTACCCTGCATAGGTTAGTTCACATTCCATGGCACATTTAATGAGCCTGTAAAATGCCTGAAGACACTTCATTTTTTCTTGGTACAAGCATCCTTTGTTTTAGTTGCCATGGGGATGAGACTTAATTCTAGAAATTTTTGAAATCCTTTGATAATGAACCTTCAATAATTGGAGAGGAGTCCATCTGTTTCTTGTATGTGGAGATTTTGTGCTCTTTGCTAAAACTTTTCTGATTCTCTTAAAATTTACTAGACATTTGATTTTATTGATTTTAGGATTCCTGATAGTAGGATATGCTTTCTCTATAAAGCCAAAAGTGAACTTAATGAAACTATTTTGTGTGTGCAAGTTCTTAATGTTTGCTTATATTTTCCTTTTAATATGTGAAAAAATAGAATGTTGTTAAGTACATTGCCGGTATCAACACCTCAGTTTTCATGGTCTTGGACTGGCTGATTTCACGGCATTAACATTTTCTGCTTTTGTAGCTCTACTTTTCCTGCATTACCCTACGTTGGCTTGTTGCATATGCTATATGCTATATAAATATCCATGTTGACCCCACATATGACTTGGATAATTCTGTCCTTGGTGTGGATCTTGGAGAAGATACCTATTCATTGCGAATGCTTCTAAGATTTGAATGTTGTTCTGATGCTAGAACTTGGTAGAGGAGAAGGACAAGAGGGTGAAGGAGTTGCAGGATAATATTGCAGCTGTTAGTTTTACTCCACAGAGCAAAATGGGTAAGATGCTCATGGCTAAATGCAGGACCCTACAAGAGGAAAATGAGGAGATTGGGAATCAAGCAGCCGAGGAAAGGTTCTGCTATATGTGTCATGATATCCTGCAAATTTCAATTATTGAGTCTTGTATTGGCATTCTTGATTTGTATGTTTTTGCGACAGAGAGGAGACACCCATTACTAATTATTGTCTTATAAGTATAATTAGAATAGCGCCCGTACTTGACAAGCTATGTGGTATAGGGGTTCTGTTAAAATTTATCTCAAGAATAAGATGGTTCGGGCTGATTTACTTGTTTGTCCACTGTTATCTGGCTTGCAGATGCATGAATTAGCAATGAAACTGGCTTCACAAAAGTCGCAGAATGCAGAGCTGCGGAGTCAATTTGAAGGTTTGAATGTGGCTCATCCATGTCTCTTGGAATTTGTACAGCTCCTTTTGTAACTTTTTTAGGATAAGAGAACCTTTACATGTCAATGCCGCTAGCAATGGTGACTTTTCCACTAAATGAACATTTCTGTTTGCACGAACAGTGTCAGTTTTGTCCTTGAAGGAATTGGAATGTGTATATGTTTCGCTATTTAGATAATCCAAATGTTTCTTTCTTCTGTTATTTTGGATCTTCCTTCAAGTGTTGCGTGAGCTACTAGCTTGCTGAGTTCATATTGTGGTTGTTGCATGCAGGACTATATAAACACATGGAAGGACTCACAAATGACGTTGAAAAGTCAAATGAAATGGTGCACTCTCTCTCTCTCTCTATACGTGCGCGCGCCTAGTTATTGTACTAGTCATATGCTTCGTAGGAGGCCAGAGGAGAAATTGACAACCGAGCTCTTTTAATGTAGGTGCTCATCTGCAGAGAAGCTGGAAGAGAAGGATCAGACTGAGAAGATGAACGGAATGAGGCGGCAGAAAATATTCCTCAGCGATGAACGATAAAGTCTCCTGTTAGGAGGGAATCAAGAAAGTGTTGGAGGCTGAGTGGGGATCAAAGTAAATAAATTAATAGGACTGTCGTTCATGTGCTGTGTGTTCTTCGTGTTATATATACTCCTCATGCCGCTTGTTTGGAACATTATTGTCATCTGTTCTTGTTCTTTTATGTGCTCTTCGCTTTCTCATTTGTCTCGTTTTACTCTGAACAATTTTTGAAGTTTGAATAGGCTTGCAAGAAACTGCATGTTTAGTCATCTGGTTTCGTATATGCAGAGGGACTATAATGATTATGTTCAACGGGAGTGTTTCTTCTTTTGATTTGGTTTCGACTAACAAGGGATAAATAACATTAGTAAGGTACGGTTGTGATGGTTGAGAGATCAGATCATGCGGATACTGCTCGTTTGATGTTGAGATGGTCGCTAGCTCGCGATCTTCGATGCTGCAGGACTCTCTCTCTGTTCTCTGGGCTTGACACATCATCCTTGGTCCGGCCATGTTTGCCTTGGCCCCTTTATTCCTTGGAACTTAATCCCAAGGAAGCCGTCGGTCCGAATGATTGAACCGAGTTTAGCCGACTCCAACATTTTTGCTACTTGCAATCTTCGGTGATGTCCGGTACGCACAGATTTGTGATTTTCCTAGAGTGATGGTCGTCCTCGTCGTCCTCTTGGTGATCCAAATGACTGGCCATCACTTCAGGACTTGGTGGCGTGCAATCTAACCTCACGGGTTCGCAACGCTTGTTAACCTTTTTCTCGTCTTTTGGCATCAAGAAAGCGTCTCCAGCTTCACATGTACTATCATTCCATCCTCGGGGGGGGGGGGCACCTATCATTGCTCATTTCATGTCTTTGCGAAATTGATTTTTTTCCGTACCCCTAAGCTGAATCCAACGACACCTTTCGTCCGATGAATTCTGACACTCGCCTTTTCTATCCTTGATAGGAGATTGATTGGTTCATCTTCATTCTGATCTAACGTTGACCGGTTTCATAAGGCATAGAGAAACATGTGCCAGTATCATATATGATTGAAACAAAGGTAGACAAGCTTCCGATTCGCTGCATTGTCTGTGAACGAAAGTATGTACAGTAAAGGTGACAGTGTACGCCAGTATCAACCTAAAACTTGTAGCCATGATTGCGTCGAGTAAACGACACATTGATACAAGGACGTATCGTAGTTGGCCACAGTATCCATTAATCGCGCTTGTCAGTGATAACGCGAAGAGAGTGATGTCCAGCACATTCCAGGTACGCAAAGGGTCAGCCACGTAGAAGAGGAGGAGGATTTGTTTGTTGGGCTTTTTAAATAACGAATATGGTCTAGAAATTTCTTAATGTTGCAACAAACATATAGAGTGGTAGTAAATTTTTGACACAAAAAGCCACTATACCGAAAGCAGGGGGCTTGTATCAGCACTTGATCCGACGGGAGGTAGGATCGGGTAAGAAAAGAGCTCTTGATAAATGCCGCACAAGGGACATTTTGGTTCTGTTAGTGGGGTGTAAGTGCTGGGAATAGAAAGAATATAGGGGGTTTTTGGTTAGAATTTTTTTTATAGATATTTTATAATATGAAATCTTGTTTTAAAATTATACACAATATCTAGAAATTTTTTAACCCAATTGTTTTTCTCAGGCTTACGGTAAAGCTTTCAATAATTTTTTCAATTTTATAGTTTTTTTATTTTTCTAATAATTTTCTTTAAAACTTGATTAGAAAAATGCAAGAAAAATGAAAATAGTAAAAAATCACTTTGGTATGACCTTTGGCCAACCATAGGAACCATTTATTTTGAAAAAAAAATAAATTATCATATTTTTCGCATTTTTTACCTGTATTTTTCTGCAAATATAAAAATACTATCAAAATTCAATTAAAAAAAAATAGCATTTGGGGCAAAAAAAGTTTCACGAAAAAAAGTCAGTATTTTAAATGAAAGGTATTTAAAATAAATTATTCTTTTTTATTTTTGGATATTTAATAAATATCTTTTGGTTTCCAAAAAGCAATGGACAAGAAGACTTTCGCAGGGAAACCAAGAACCGCTTTGCTTTATCTTTTCTTTAAAAAGATTATTCTTTTTGTACTCATTAAAAACACCTCTATCTAAAGAAGCCGAATAGGGGGGCCTCCACCCCCCCCCCCCCGTTATTTTCAACGAGAGGGGGCCTCCCCCCCATCCCCCCCTTTATTTTTAACGAATTAGACCCCTCCCCCTCTTACTTTTGAAAGAAACTAGAGGGGCTCCCCCCCCCCTCTCCTCCAGTTTTGGCAAGTGCCAAATTGGAGAGGTCCCCTACCAATTTTTTACCGTCTCCTCGTCTTTTTCCACGCCCCCCCCTCTGCTTCTTCTTTTTTCCGCACGTTCTCTCTGGCCCTTTTCACAGCGGCAGAAGATTCGCTCTAGATGAAAAAGGTTTTTGATATAAGAATCGCTTGAAGAGCGTGTGTCTGAAGAAACTTTGAGAGGAGAAACGTAGAACGTATCGAGAGAAAACAGAAGAAGCGTGAACGTGACCGACCTATCTTTGCTGCCGACGGTCGGTCAGAGAATCTGCATTCATGGGAGTAACTTCCGGCGAGAAGATATGGTACGCAAACTCTAGCTGTCTCTTCTCGTCTTTCTTCTTTCTGGCCTCGGTTTAGGCCAGCTCCAACCATTCCTTTTTTTTTGTAATTCCTCGTGCAACTGCGGGGGGGTGTTTTTCACAAAGATCGTGATTTCTTTCCATTCTATAGATTAGCTTTGATCGCTTTAAAGACTGCACATTTTAAATGGTGGGCAGAGGGG
>JAGVVM010003430.1:0-11877 GCA_019149425.1 Psidium friedrichsthalianum
TACAGGCAAAATTATGGTCTCAAGGATAGAAACGAGTTAGATGAATTTACTCAATGTTATTATAGAAAGAACCTGCACCATATCAGTTTTGCAAAAATCGATGAATGCTACTGCTGTTAATCGTCGTATCTCAAATTTTCTCAATGAAGTTATTCATCTGGTTATTTGGCAGTATATAGCGCCATGCTATTATTAAATATAAATTTACTTAACTGTTTCCATACTCCCATGTCTGCATTCAGAAAAAACTCATTGACGTAGAATTTAGGGATCGCGCGTGGCCGTCACAGCACTCTGTGATTTCGAGGCAAATACTCTTCTCAGAACTAAAATTTAGCTCGCCGACTTCCATTCACAGATCGTCTGCATGATCTCAATTTGGTTCCTACACTTGCTTTAAGAGCCTCTTCATCGCTATAGTGATACACGTGCCGGTCAGCTAGAGATTGCGCTAACCTCGATGCCCTTCAATCCTCTTGTATGCCCGCAGCCTGAAAGAGTGACTGAAACTAGAGCAATGTGCCTGGCTTCGTGAGGGAACCAAGCAGATTAGAACAGCAATGGAAATCCTAGCGCCCGTTGAAAGGGGGCCTGCCCTGCCTTTGGTGTCCCCCCCAAAGGAGCCCATGTAGCGATGACGTCCATGCAGACACAGCCCAGAATTGGCGCACGTCAAGAAAGATTACTGAAGGAATTTAAATAAAGCGGAGTAATAACAACCTAGACTTGTTAGAGGTGGCGAATCAATGGACGGCGGGGCGGCGGTCTTGTTGCTCATTGTCCAACTGTCTTCTTTAACAGCCCCGCTTGAACGACGGACAAATCATCAATTATCACGCTTAAGTGAGAACTAAACTAATTCTTATCTTTTCAGTGCCGACGACCGAACCATGCATTAGATGAAAATCTCTCTTCCTTTGTTAAAATCTGTCTCCTTTCCTTTTCTTTTTCACCAATTTCATTTATATTTTCCGTACTCTTGTAGGTACAAAAGCACAAAAAACAATCCCATCTTTACTTTGCGTAGATTTCTAGGAAGATTACAATAGAAAATCTATTTACTCGTTTTTCTGTACTCCTGCAGATTTATTTTTTGGTCAGAGTACTCTTGCAGATGCACAAGCACAAGAACTATCCCATCTTTCACCCGAGCATCTTCGGAATTATCGGGCCGATTTGCTTTTGTTTTGCCAAAAAAATCAGTTCGAATCCAAAATCATCTATTCACGAGATCAGTCCTCCTTAACTCGAGCGATTCTCTCCGCTGAACTAGCTTAGGAGCTCTTCTCTCTTCTCTCTCTCTCTCTCTAAGAATCTTGCTCTTTATCTTCATCTTCTATTTTGCTAGCTCTTCATCATCAAACTCTATCATGCAGACACCCGCAATGTTGCGACAACCTTACCACGGATGGAGGATCAAGCCAGAAATCCAGACATTGACAGCCATTCCGAGACGCTTTCCACCTCGCCTTCCTCTCCCGCCCCCCTTCTTCTACTGCCACCGCAGACTCAGAACTCACCCCACCCACGTCTCACTTTCGTTTTACCAACCAAACCACCAAATCTCCTCTCTCTACCACCTCCCTCGCGACCGGGCCTCCGCTGCCGCTGCTGCTGCCGCCGCGTACTCCTCTCCTGCGCCGGAGCCCAACCCGAATACCCACTTCGAGGATCCGAATCTCAATGTGGAGAGTCAGAGAGAGAGCCACGATGACGGCAGGGAGGATGACGGCGAGGGATTCGGTCCCGATGAACGCTCCTTGATCTTCACGTGCGTGTCCGAGGACGGCAAGTGCAAGTGTACGTGGTTCCGACGAAACATGGCTCTCAGGTGAGTATTGTCAAGGTTGGAGATCTAAATTTTGGATTTTGGAATGAAAATCGAGTCCTTGCGTTTTTGGGCTTGATGATCTGTTTGGTTGCCCACAAAATGTGTCGGTGAAAGAGAGTACTTATATGGCTTTGTTGCAGGAATTATGTGGAGATCGTGTATACGTGTTCACTTACTTGCTACCTCAGGTGTCGTTTTTTCTATTCGTGCTACTTGAGGATGATGGATTGAGGGTTTTGCTTGGTTTGTGCGTCGTGTTTTATGTTTCATAACGAATTCGTGAAACTTTGGGTTTCTGTTTGACTGCAGCTGGTGACTTCGCAGATATACCCTGCTTACGCGAGTATGCTTGAATGGCTCAAGCGGAATCCGAAGGTGTGTCCGTGGCTTCAGCTGAGAATATCGAGCATTATACTCGAAGAGAAGAGTATTTCGACATATATTTTTTTGGCGATTTTTTGTCATGGAAAGTGAATGTCTTCAATTTACATTAAATGCTCTTTTCTTTTGATCAGTATCATTTGATACAAATCTAAAGGATCAATTTGATTTTATCTCCCTCTGTGGGTGATTTCTAATGGTCGATCCATCCCGTATCCTTTACGGCCGGGCAGGACATGTTTTTCTGCAATCTATTTCCATTTTGATCGCTATAACTTATGTGGTGTCTGGTTTAGACGAACTTTATGTCAGCATTAGTCTGTTTGCTGTATCCTTTCGCATCTCTTTTAACTGGACTCAACATAGATCCTTCTGGATCTCACTTATGTTATTTATTAGGTTGTTAATATCCGTGAGGTCTATCCCAGAGGTGATTTTGATGTAGCACGTGAAGAATTAAAGAAGTATGGTGACAAGGTTATGCCGGGTGATCTCTCGGAACAAGTATTGCCTCTTTTTTCCCTTCCTTCTCTAAGTTGGTTTTTGTTTTTTTTTTGCTGTTCTAAGCTATGGCTGTACGGAGCGTCTACGGTGCTTTCTAGTTCATCGGCTAATGCGAGAGATGCTTATATGTAATATTTAGAGTGTAATTCATTCTCCAAGCATTTACTTCCATGGAGCATAACCACTTCATTCTGAAGGCCAATCATGTCGTTTTCCTACACTAGAGGAGGGCTGAGAATCCAAAAGTCAATTTAACTCGCATATATCCTTTTGGATCTCACTTGTGTTATTGATTAGGTTGTAATATGCTCGAGGTCTATCTCGGACGCGGGTTTCGGGTAGCATATAAAAAAGCAATGCGTTCATGAGGCATCATTTCCCACCACAAGTATTGCCTCTTTTCCATCTTCCCTTCCTTCTTTAAGGTGTTCTGTTGCTGTTCTAAGTGATGGCCGTAGAGAGCATCTATGATTCTTTCTAGTTTATCCATTTCAACAGTTGATATTCAGAAATCAACGTGAGAGTTGCTTATTATGCAATAGTTAGGGATGTAATTCATTCTCCACGCATTTATTTCCAAGGAAATGCAGCACAATATTGTTTTGAGCAGCAGAGACCACTTCATTCAGAAGGCCAGCCATGTCGATTTCCTACGCTAGAGGATGGCTAAGAATCCAAAAGTCAATTCAACTCACTTATGCTGTTGCATTTTCAGTAGTTGATCGACTTTTGTGGACATTGTGAATCTTCATGGATGATTAACATATTTGACTTCTATCTGGATTAATCTTAGTTGCAATCTTGAATTGCAGTTTTTAGATGCTCCGGATATACAAAGCATTATTTATCGATTTACTTTAGCTCGTGCTCTGTAAATTCCATTGCTTCTCTCTTCTCTAGCATGACTTTGCCCTATGACTGCCACAGGTTGCCCTGTGTGGAAACACGCGACTCTCGGCAAAGATAAATTTGATCAAAGGATCACTTATGTTTGAACGGGTAAGATTTATTGCATTGGATCTCATTATGTTGCAAGTGCTTCTTGCGTGTGGTATAGTGGACCACCAGAGAGAAGTCATTCCGTTAGTTTTAGTATTTGATGGTTTATACATGCTAAGTTGTGCCATGACTATTCGTTTTTTGCATCTGATGTTTATGTTGAACTTTTTTGTTGCTTTTGTCAGTCTTTTATGCTGGTTGGTCCTTGGAAACCACAGGCCAATCCATCAAGATTCTCTCGTCTGTGGCGTATTTGCCTGTTGCATTTGCTCCAGTGGATCCAATCTGGCATCTTCTTTGGACGGAAGAAAATGAGACAATTCCGTCGGATAAAGATAAAGCTTTGGGACGGTCAACGTAGGCATCAAAGATAGATCACATAGGGATTGGTAGGTAACCGTAATATATTTGTAGTAGATGAAGTACTGGTGAACGGCTCAGCTTGTTCAAAATTGTCTGATGAGAACACAATTTCTCTATTAAATTTACAAAAGACAACCAAGGAATGCTATCATGAGCTTTTGCATGAGCTTTTGTCTGGATGGGGTGAAGATATGGAATGTACTGCATATTTAAGGGCGCCGTGCCTACTGGATTTGCTGCTATGGCCGTGTCGCTGCGTTTGTCCCCTAACCAAGTTCATTCTCCCCCACCCCCCCCCACCCCCACTTCTAGTCTTAGAATTGGGGGGACCGAACAGAATCAAATGTTGGAATTGCTCGAGGCCTGGTTTATCTTCATGAAGATTCTCATCTGAGGGTCGTCCATCTAGATCCGAAAGCAAGCAATATTCTGTTGGATAGGGACATGAATCCCAAAATCTCTGATTTTGGTTTGGCCAAGTTATGCTCTGGAAGCAAGGCTCAAGGAAATACGGTTCGGATCGCGGGGACATGGTAAGTTGAGACTCCCTGCATGATTATCATCAATTATTTAGAAAAAATCTAGCAACGGAGAACAGCAACTTTGAACAGATTCAGATTTGTAAAGAGAAGAGAACAAGACCTGGCCGGTCTTGGCCGTGGTGCCACCAGGTCACTATCCAGTCGGATATTGGGCCTACCCGCGCTGCCCCCGACTTGCCCGACTGGTCTGCCTGGACCATGCACACCTCCTCGTGAAGTCCTGTTAAATAAACTTTGAAAATAAGAATTCATGTCGTTTCAGCAAAGCCCTTAAAATTTGGTCCTTGTCTTCATGGGGATGGAGGTGTGGTTGTAGAGCTAGGATTTTGGGTAATTACTTCAGTGGTAGGGTAAATTTATGCAGAGTCGTTACAGGCCCACTCAAATCGGCCCAAATGATAGTATGGGCCTAGTGGGACCAAGCCCATTAAAACTCACCCCCTCGACGTCGGAAGTCCCCCTTATCGGAATGCCGAAGACGCATCTGGTGTAAACTGCGACTTCTCTCTCTCTCTCTCTCTCTCTCTCTCTCTCTCGTCTGTTAGCTTGAACGAGCTCCAAAATGGTGTTCGTTCTCACTTCCAACGGCAAGACGCTGTGCTTCGACCTAAACCCTAGCACCACCACCCTCCAGGTTCTCAAGCAGTCGATCCACGAGAAATCCCAAATCCCTGCATCTCTCCATCGCCTAATCTCTTCCTCCAACCTCCGATTGCTCGGCGCCGATGAGTCCCTCCTCCTCTCTCAGCTCGGTGTCGGATAGGAGGGAGGTGAGATTGAAGCAGGAGATTGACAAGTACCGGTCCTCTGAGTTTGCGGATTTGAAGAGGAAGTTGCATACCATGTCTGCTCTGGAGTGGGACAGTATCCCTGAGATTGGGGATTATTCGTTGAGGAACAAGAAGAAGCGGTTTGACCGCTTTGTTCCTGTGCCCGACACTCTCTTCGCGAAGGCTAGACAAGAGCAGGAGTATGCTACGGCTTTGGACCCTGAGAGTAGAGCGGCCGGAGGGACTGAGACACCTTGGTCTCAGACGCCGGTAACCGATTTGACCGCACTGGGTGAAGGAAGAGGTACTGTTCTCTCTTGAAAGCTGGATAGGTTATCTGATTCAGTGTCGGGTTTAACTGTTGTGGATCCCAAGGGGTACTTGACTGATTTAAAGAGCATGAAGATTACTAGTGATGCTGAGATATCTGATATAAACGAGGCAAGCTTATTACTCAAGAGTGTTACACAGACAGACCTGAAACACCCACCGGGTTGGCTGCGAGGCTAGAGGAGGGGGCGGGAAGATTCGGGATGCTAGGCAATTGGTACAGAAAGGGTGCGAGGAATGTCCCAAAAGTGAGGATGTGTGGATTGAGGCGTGCCGGCTAGCGAGCCCCGATGCGGCAAAGGCAGTGATTGCTAAAGGAGTTAAATCAATTCCAACTTTGGTTAAGTTGTGGATGCAGGCTGCCAAATTGGAGCATGATGAACTGAGTAAGAGTAGGGTGTTGAGGAAAGGGTTAGAAAATATCCCTGACTCAGTTAGGCTGTGGAAGGCCCTCGTAGAATTCTCGAATGAGGAAAATGCAAGGATATTGCTCCACAGGGCAGTGGAGTCTTGCCCATTGCACGTTGAGCTGTGGCTTGCGCTGGCTAGGTGGAGACATGATAGTGCGAAGAAGGTGCTTAATAGGGCAAGAGAAAGGTTGCCCAAAGAGCCTGTGATATGGATCACGGCAGCAAAGTTGGAAGAAGCTAATGGCTATACTTCCATGGTTGGGAAGATCATCGAGAGAGGTATCAGTGCTTTGCAGAGGGAGGGTGTGGTGATTGATAGGAAGCTTTGGAGATGTGCCAGCTGCCCGAGCAATTCTTCAAGAAGCTTGTGCTGCTATTCCTAATTCTGAGGAGATCTGGTTAGCAGCCTTCAAGCTTGAATTTGAGAACAATGAGCCTGAGCGAGCAAGAATGCTAATTGCTAAGGCACGAGAAAGGGGACGGATTGGGGGAGCGTGGATGAAGTCTGCCATTGTCGAAAGAGAAATGGGCAACACTGAAGAAGAGAGGAGGTTGGAAGACGAAGGGTTGAAGCGCTTCCCCTCATTCTTTAAGCTGTGGCTGATGCTAGGCCAGCTTGAAGAACGACTTGGTCACTTGGAACGGGCTAACGAAGTATATGAATCGGGATTGAAGCACTGTTCTAGTTGTATACCTCTATGGATTTCTCTAGCTAAACTAAAGGAGAAGACAAATGGGCTAAACAAAGTTCGTGCAGTTCTTACATTAGCCAGGAAGAAGAATCCTGCAAAGGACGGGCTCTGGCTTGCTGCTATTCATGCTGAATCTAGACATGGAAATAAGAAGGAAGGTGATATATTGATGGCAAAGGCATTGCAAGAGTGTCCCACCAGTGGCATTCTCTGGGCCGCATCGATTGAGATGGCTCTTAATGTAATAATGACGCACATGCTTTTGTTGCTCTTGCGAAATTGTTCTGGCATGATAGGAAAGTGGACAAGGCTAGAATCTGGCTCAATAAGGCTGTGACCCTTAAACCTGATGTTGGGGATTTTTGGCCATTGTATTACAAATTTGAACTTCAACATGGGGCGGAATGTACCCAAAAAGATGTGTTGATGATATGTGTTGCGGGGGACATCGACATCAACATCACTTTTATCCCAAACCAGTTAGGGTCGGCGGTCGATAAACCCGAAGCGAAAATCTTAAAATATGCTAAAAATAAAAGCAAAGACATGGGTATCCCAAAAATAAATAAATAAATAAATAAATATAAATAGAGAAGGACTAAATTGGGCATTCTGAAACATAGGAAATTCTCCCTTCTACAATACGGATAGCTTTCCTCTACTCCATTCTAATATAGACCGTACGCCAATCTATTTTCCACTCCATTAAATCTTATTTTACTACCTTCTTCCAAGTAAGTTTCGGTCGACCTCGTCTTTTCTTCATATCGTGTTCTCGGTAACACACTTCTATTCTTATCGAAGTATCTAGAGGTCTACGGAGAATATGTTCAAACCATCTCAATTTATGTTCTCTCATCTTCTCTGCCACCGGTGCTATTCCAACTTTTTGTCGAATATCATCATTTTTTTTATCTTATCTATCCTTGTATGACCACACATCCTCATTTTCGCTACCCTAATTTTATGCTCATGTTGCTTCTGTATTGGCTAACATTTAGCTCCGTATAGTATTGCAGATCTTATTGTTGTTCTATAAAATTTTCCCCTTAACTTAAGAGGGATTTTGCGATCACACAAAAACCATGATGCACTACGCTATTTCAACCAACCTGATTTGATTCTATGGCTAACATCATTATCAATCTCTCCCATTTTTTGTAAAATTGATCCCAAATATCTGAAAGCATCTTTCTTAGGTACCTCCTGTTCAAGCATATCCACGGATTCTTGATCATCTCCTCTTGTCGTGGCGAACTTACACTTCATGTATTCCGTCTTACTCCGACTTAACGTAAATCCTTTGGACTCTAACGTGTTTCTCCATAATTCTAATTTAACACTGACTCCAGCCCTAGTCTCATTAATAATCACAATATCATCTGCGAACAGCATACACCACGGTACCTCATCTTGGATATCTTTTGTTAGCTCATCCATAATTAGTGCGAAAAGATAAGGGCTCAAAGCCAAACGTTAATGTAAACCCATTGTGATTGGAAAATAACTTGATGTGCCATCACAGGTCTTCACACATGTAGTAACACCATCATACATATCCTTGATTGCCTCTGTATACTTTAAGGGTACTTTTTTCTTCTCAAGAATCCACCACAAAACTTTTCTTGAAATCCTATCATATGTCTTCTTGGCGGAACCCAAATATGGTGAGAAAATGACAAGTAATTTCGAAGGCAGTCGAGAATTCTCACCAGCCAACTGAAGCCATCTTCAAGAAAGTGGTGGTAGCTCTTGGGAAAGAGGAGGCTGGGAATAGCAAACAGTAGTTCCCATAAGATTATCATAGTGCCTTGCTCTAGTTGGATTGTATTGAACTCTGCTGGTACATTAAGCACTTATTTAGTCAGAAACTTGCTGTTTTGCTACTTTTCTTTTCCTATTTATTAGAAATTGGAAGAGAATGTTGTCTGGAATCTGGATCCATTCAATGACAAGACATGTTAGATTTCATTGTTTGACTTTTGTCTGGTGCCGACTACATGTTGGTTTGTTGTATGATCTTTTATCGTCATATCCAATTCTTGCTCTCTCTGAGAGCTGCATCGATGGAAATTGGCTGAGGAACTTATTTCTAGTGATTTTTTCATTTTAAATTCAACTACTTATATTTACTTAGGATATGAGCTGTGTTCTTGGAAAATTCTCAGCTCAATAGACTACAGCAGAGAACAAATGTAGACATTTAGAGGTTTTCTTTGTATGAATAGAATATAAGTGATAATTTTGGGGGCTTTTTCGAAAAGGGTCGCAAATTTATTTATTTTTACTAATTTGGGTCTTATTTAAAAAAATTTACCGATTAGGGGTCTGTTCGGCAGGATGTGTGCCGAACGGACCTGCGTTCGGCACTGTTGGTGTCGAACTAAGTCCAGTTCGGCACCCTAGGTGCCGAAATTGGGGGGGCGGGCTCCCGGCCTCTCCAGTTCAGGCCACCTCCTTTTCCAGCGCCCTCGCCAGTTTGGGACTCCGACGCCGTAAGCGCTCCACTCCTTGTAAGCTTTCCAGAAATCTCTGAGGCAAAACTAGTCCACCATGACTTTCTCTTGCATGATCCAGTTCGGCACTTGAGGAGCCGTGTTCAAGCAGGAAACCAGGGAAAAGACTCACACAACTCGGGTATGACAGTGGTCCGGACCAAGTAATTGTGTTCAAGGAGCCTCATGATCATCCATGAAGCTATGAAGCCATTGCCACCGCACATCGCACCTTTGTCACTCGCCATCAATCTCTATCTCTCCGTCTCTTTCTGCACAACTGGGTTGTGATGGAAATGATGCTTCTGTAAACTATTAGAGAGAGGTGCCTGGATCGTGCATTGCGGGTCCTTTTCCAACCCCCCTAGTTCGGCAGTTGAGGAGCCGAACTGGACTCAGTTCCACACCTCTGGTGCCGAACGGGGTCCGTCTGGGTAAATTTTTTTAATTGAGAACCAAATCAGTAAAAAAAAAAAATTGGGACCTCTTTTTGTAAAAAGTTCGCTGAGGGAATCACGTTTGAATATAATGGCTGGATTTTTTAAGTTGAAGTTTGGTTGGACTGTCAGGTTAGTGCCGAAGGATTTTCGTATTACCAAAGCGAATACGTGATAGAGGACCAAATGATAAATTATTCTCGAGACTTATAAACCCTCAGCAACATAGTGTTCAGAGAGAACTATGCCAACATCCATCACTCTTTGTATGTATTCTAAGCCATCTCTCATGATGAACCAATAGTTTGAAGTGCTTTTCTTACGTATTCTAGATAAACCAGATGACCATGCATATCTAACCTGCTTTAGCCAACCAGACAAACACGTTGTGAGGAGAGAAACTCCAGAAAAGAGTGCAGAAAACATCAAAACACTAGATTAACTGCAGGTAACAAAACAATTCTATTCCATGCACTAAGTGTTTGTAGATATATACTTTCAGAACTTTGTAACTGAACTCACCATCCTGCGTTAGCAGAGGATAATCTGAAGCACTGAGATTGATAAACCAATCCCACTCCAAGCTCTCCTTTAACAATAAAGCAATTGCT
This sequence comes from Psidium friedrichsthalianum, assembly GCA_019149425.1. Taxonomy (NCBI): domain Eukaryota; kingdom Viridiplantae; phylum Streptophyta; class Magnoliopsida; order Myrtales; family Myrtaceae; genus Psidium; species Psidium friedrichsthalianum. Next base: position 10,366 of record JAGVVM010003430.1, read on the forward strand.
TGAAGCGTCCTTTAGATGTGATCAAGTTAGACTATGCCATTACCCGAACATTCTACACCTCATGAAATGTAGGATCGTTCCTAATCAGTGCAGTCAAGTCTAAACGTTCGTGGGAGGGTCTCTCAAAGTCCGAATGGAGGATGTATTGGTTTCTCGGATGATACACGCCTGCAAGGTTCTTATCATTCTATGACTATCGCCCTTGGTGCCAGAAATAAGATAGGCTAGTTTAGGTGCTTTGACACTCGCATGTCCGCTCAGATAAGGAGATATCCGTAAATCAGACTCTACAAACAGACTGCTTGAATCATCGGATGTATTAAACGTAATAATATCATCTGACAACCCATCATCATTATAAGGCAGTGTAAACGGCCCAATAGTTGCCGCCATGATCAAAGTAGCAAATACAAGCAAGCTAGCAAAGGATGGAATTATCCATGGCCGATCAGAAAATGCTCTTGCAGCGTGAGAATACTGAGTTTTCCTCATACTTTCGTGGGTATATTAAGAATGCACAATTAGCTCAGTAGCCCTCAAAAATCAAGAATTAGAGGAATGCCCACTGATCTTCCAAACATATGGTGATCACTGGAAAGATTATAACAGCACGGTCAAAGGGGGACCTTCAAGGACACGAGCAATAGTCAAACTAAGCAGCAGTCAAGATAAGGCTCAAGGGAAACCAAAACGAAACCCCAGCAAAGCAATATACTAAATTCGCAAAATTCACATCCAAGGAACAAGGAACTTTGACCACTCAGTGACGTTAGATAGATCTAAGGACTCCATTACGATACGAAGTTCAACTTAGCGGGTACTTGACAGGAAACAAGGACTGAGATTCTAACATCAAATGCTCTAACAGGGGCGAAAGAGTCTGCAGCAGCACATTCGAGCAAATTAGGGGAAGCTTCATTAGGAAGAACGAAAGGAAACGCATGCAAGGAAGAATGCTCGGTGGTACGATTAAATTCAGAAGCTCCACTTGACGAGTCAAGCTCGAGAAAGCCTCGTCGCTGAAATGGAGGTCGGAGAAGCGACCAACAGATCAAAAAATTTCGCAACAATTTCAGGTTCTTCCGCTCTGTTGCTTCCGTGGAAGATGAGAGAGAGAGAGAGAGAGAGAGAGAGACGTGGGTTAGACAGCACGGATGGTTAATTACGTTGTTTTGCTTTAATTGTTGGCAAAACGAGATTTATTTTTGCGCAAACTGCATTGCTGGCCCTAAGGGCGTGCGGCAATACTTATACTTCAGAAATTAATTTTACTTCTAAGTAAAAGTTGATTTTTTTATCTGTACTCTAAAATTTAATTTTTAATTAGAAAAAAGTGTTTGATAATAAGATAAAATTTCTACTTCTAGAATAGAAATTGGTTGGTTGAAAATTTCTATTTCTAAAACATTATTAACATAAAAAATTTTACAAAAAATTATTGTCAAATCACCTTTCTCCTTTTCTCAACACACCTCTTCTTTCCTCTCTCTTCCTACTCTTCCTTCTCAGCTT
>JAGVVM010003431.1:0-21612 GCA_019149425.1 Psidium friedrichsthalianum
CTATAATGTATCGATGGGATATTTATCTAAGTTATTTCCTTCATTATTTGGAGACTTTCCGTGATGATTATCTTCTAGTCCAACCTGGTGGACGAGATTGTCGAAGAAGTGCAAGTCTCCAAGCATTTAATGCTTTCTAGTTTCTAGTTGTCTTTAATTCCTTTTTAGTTCCCAAGTGTCTTTTATATTCAGGGAGTGCCTATGTGTCTAGTCCCCATTCTTTACTAGTTGGCTGGTTTTCAAGTCTTTATTGTTCTTCTATTTCCTATGTTCGAGTCCTTCTATATAATCAGGAAAAGTTCTTCACTGTAAGAAAGACTTATTTGAATGAATGAGAATTCTTCTACGTGAGTTGAATTATAAACCCCTTCGACATCTTTATCCTTGGAGAGTGGATAACTCCTTGATAGTAAGCCAAAATCCCTTTATTCTCAGCTAGTGATGTAGCCTTTATACCATGGTGATGAGCTTTCATCCTATCCTGATCTTTATCCTTGGCTAGTGTTATCCTTATGCCTTGGTGAAGATCATTCTATCTTTCGTTCTGTATCGTCAACTAGTGTTTCGTCCTTTATGCCTCAGTATAGTTCGTTTCCTATTGGTTACTTACTGTTCTTACACACTCTTCTAAACACTTATCCCCCAATAATCTCCATACACCGTCCATACACTTCAACCCATTATTACCGTTCTAACTCTAAAAATATATACCGATGAAATCACTCACCCATGCACGCAACAAAAACCTATGTCTCATGGCTCCTAGTGATGCTGAAATTTTTTTATAGGCACGACTTCGTACTATTCAGTTGATTGTTCATAAGATTGAATGGTCGTTAAATAGTCTTTATTTTCTACTAAATTTCTATTCTTCGTTCAGATTCTATGCTGACTTTCGATAGATGCTTGTCATTCATTTACTAGAAATGATTATAGTCTTATGTGACATGGCCATGGTGACAGCCGATAACTGGCCATAGACAAGATCGAGTTCACCCAAGGCGAACAACCAACCACAGGCGAGCTATGTAACGGCCCTTAAGGAATTCCATTCAAATCAAGCATTGTTAATTGGCTCAGGAGTCAACACCAAACAATAAGGGGTCTGGAATTGAAAAAGTGATCACCCATTTTAACGTGGGTACATGAGTCTTTAAGCTAGTTTTGGTCTTTCCATAGAACCAAGCCTAGCTGTTACACCCTTTGAAAGGGCCATTCCGATTTGAGACAATTTGAACATTCCTCTCTGATGGAGGACAATTTCAATGTTCTCTTTAGAAAATGCACAAATGGACCAAAAGGGGATTGAATTTGTTGTTGTACGGTTCTTGAAGCTTTTTCGTGCAAAACAGCATACAAAAAATGAATCAATGATTGTGAGTAGTATATGCAATGTAAAGCAAATTTCTTCTATCAACAAAATTATAAAAGGATAAAGGGTAGAAGAGATTACGAAGAACTTCATACTAGTTTAGACTTTTCAATCGACCTACTACACTCTCCTAGCTCTAATAGTGTGACACCTATGAATTTGGACAATCACCCGTCCATGTCCAGCCGCAAGCCCAGCCGCAAGTCGCACCGTCGATCATGGATGTTCACAAAAGTCTCTTGCTCGATGTCAGTGCTTGCATCAAGTTTTCACCTCATAACCACCTCATGAGCTAGCCAATTAATGAGAGAGGATGATTTACTACCTTATGTGTCAAGAGAATAATGGTGAGAATCTCACTGCTACTATGACCAAATATTTAGGCCATGATTACCAAGATGACTTATAGGGCTACTTGGCACAAGGAGAAGTGCTCTTTCAAGGTGGCCATCCATTTGTCCCACAATGTTATACTTAGGGCATAGGGCACATCTCACCACTTATGCATGCCACGCCTCCTCTTAACCTAGTCAAGTGAACCCTATTAGACCACTTATGCCTAGGCCTAATTAGGATGATCTGAGACTCATAATTACCAAATCTTAGGCTCTTAAATATCAAGGCCACATAGAAAATTATTGGCCAAGTAAATAATGTTATTATGAGCCTAGATGAATACATAAGCAAATTAGAATGGCATCCCTTGCCATTAGCTAGGAAATATGTATAAATTTCATTGGACCACTTAGCATACATTAATGATGGCCATGGTTACAAGAATGGATATAAATAGGCCCCCTCCATTTTCCACCAACACTCACCACCATCTCTCTCTCTCCTCGGCCTTTCCTCTCGCCTACTTGCTTGTCCGTTTGTCTTGCTGATCAAAGAGTAAGTAAAGTCCCTAGTCTTGAGTTAGGGTGATTCATTCGGTGCTTGGGCCTAGTTGCGTGTATGATTGATGATGGTTTCAAGGTTTGTTATGTATTGTGTCCGTAAGTTGGGCCACGCCCTAAGCCACAGATGGGCCACATTTGGCCATGGGCTAGTTTGACTGTGAATCACGTTCGGCCACACTAGGTCTTAGTGTCGAGTCTCGTCTAGTGTCGAGTCATGCATGAATATGATTTGTGTTGGTTGTCATGTATCACAACACTCGAATGACAGTATGACCTCGGGCCCTATGTTATGTCAACTAAGTTAAATATACTAAACTAGTGATTGTATTTGTGATGTTGTCATGCATGAACACCTAATAAAGATAAGATCCTTCATCACTTGATGTTAGCGACAATGACTCATTTGATGAGGAGATGCCTTGTTTAATGATAGGATGCCTCGAGGAGAGTTTTGGGATGTTGTCGAAGAGGGCGATACCCCGTTTAATGACAGGAGGACCCTGAGGGATGGCGTTTCGAGTTGCCATGGCATGTGATGCCTATTTGATGCTAGATGCTACATTTGATGATGGGCTAGCCTGTTGATGACGAGACATATGAATGATGATGATAATGACAGAGGTCTTGTGCATGTTCAGGTTTCTCATGATAAACCGAGTGTAGTTCACATGTATATAACAATGCGATCGCGATAGCATAGCTCTTAATCTGTGATCGATGCATAAGTGCAAGTCATATATCTGTGCTAGGTTTGGCGGCGAGCCACCCTCCTGCCTTAGGACTAGTGATTTTACTTACTAAGCTTGTCTCACTCATTCTTTTTCAAACTTGTAGGTGTCACTACCTCGCCTCCTCCCCACTTCGGTCTTGCTTGTTGCATCTAGCAATATCACATAGAGAGGGGTAAATATGTGATTCTGAATAAATTTAACTCTAAATTGCGAAACTAAAGGAATCAAGTCAAATTAAGTACAAATTCAGAATCTAAATATATGCAATATGAGATTCTAAACGTCAGTATGCAATACTCTATCAAAATAGAAAAAGAGAGTTTAGAGATAAAGAAATTTGCACAAGATAATTATAATGATTCGGCTTAGATTAAGCCTACGTCCACTCTCCCACGCTCACTGATGATAAACTAGATTTCACTAAAAGAATCAATGAATGGTTTACAAGTGATTGTAATCTCACACTCTTACAAAGCCTCTCAAAGAAAGTGGTATGTAGCTCTCTAGAACAAGTATAGAATCTGAAGCACTCTAGCACTTTGGAATTAATTATTTTGATCACTCACCAAAAGCAGTACCATGGATCTCTTTTATACTCCTTTATCCCCAAACTAGCCATTGGACAAGTCTTCAAAGGATCGCTCTTCAAGTACTCTTCAATCGTTGATTGGTCATCATCAATCTTTGATTGAACGAGACTATATTTTTGGAGATTTGATGATCATTGGTGTAGAATCTAAATCTTTCGGATTTAGTTATCCATACAAGTCAATCTTCGACTTTCATAAATGGAGTTCATCAAATATGAAAATTGCCTTGTCTCTTGTAAGGTAATTTCCAATCTATGATATTCTACTAATCGATTGTAGAATAATCTTATTAATCAAGATTACAAACTTCCGTAAATGAAATCCTTAGCCATATCGATACACACCAAATGTGGGTCTTCAAAAACAAAAATAGTCTCTAGAGTTTCAACAAATTGGAAAACTGAATATGAGCTCGATAAGTCCTCGTTGATGCTCACATAGACATCTCCTTCAAAGATGTGATTGAATCTACTCACTTAATCCGGATAAAATAATTTAACTCCTTCAGAAACAAATATACGATGACCACGTCTTGAGTCTAAACACCAATTCGAATCAACATAAGCTTCTCCATTTATGTGTTACACCTGAAATAAAACACTTAAAAGTATTTATCAAATTCTATAAGGTACAAGATAGTTTTGTCTGGATCAAAACATTCAGAAGGAGATTTTCTCAACATTGCTAATGTCTATAGATGTGTCTTACGACGACGTGGTCGATGTAAAAAGCGACCTTCCTTTTGTAGATGCATTACCGTAGTTTGGGTTGTGGAAGGATGGGATGATTGGGTCCCCCACCGTTATATTGCATGGTATGTCTGGTTCGACGGCAGACTCGTGGGGCCTCTCCGTGATTTTGATTGGCCACCCAGATTTAACGGCGGAGGATGGCCAACCAAGAGGGTGAGCTACCCATAGAGCTCTACACGACGAGGGGAACTAGTTTTGGATGCCACGACTACGTTAGTGGGGTTAGGGGCCCCCGGCTTTCTCGAATGAAAATATGTAACATAAGACACGGGTGTACTAATAAGAAGGGTCATGTAAAATATACTCATGTATAATAGCCAACTGGAGTGTCTCGTTGTTTCCTTGTTGTCTTGTATGCTTGTTTGGGTGTCACGGTTTTAAATACTTCCGCATACTTACAAGAAGTCGAAGAAAAATGGAAATGGGTCGAAATGAGCATGACACGCCTGGGCGTCACAAACAGCCTAATGACAGGCTGGAATACACAAGTGCCATCCTTTGAAGCCACTGACAATGTTTATGAATAAAGTTGCCTAGTCATGACGGACCGTAGCTCACTCTGCAAGCGTACACACTTCACTATACGCTCCCAGCACTCTTTATAATGATTACACCAACACTCTTGTAAAGAATTACAATCAGAATCACAAGCTTTTCCTCAAAAAGTAAGAGAAGTAGGAACAAGTTTTGAGAGCATTTTGATCCCCACTGCCACCCTTAAGTCTCACTTGATGCAAATCCAAATTTTTTCATCATGTTGGAGATTTCAATTATGTAAAAGTAGTCGTTGCAATGGCTGTTCATAACTTAGCCATATACCGAGAGCTAATTTATGATTCTTGCCCGAAATAGGCCAAATTGCCTCTGCAATCTTATCTAACTTTTTTTGAACATATCTCCATGAATTCCAAGGCTTGAAGTTGTCTCTAAAGTACCAAGAAATTGAATCAAATCGATTTATCGTTGGGTCTTCATTTTCAGTTATGTTGAGTGTTATCCCCTTCATTTGTAGCATGAGCTTCCTTTACATATCATCATCATTATTACTTTTATACGGTGAGAATAGTATATGCCAAAAAAATTGAACAATAGAGAACAAAAGATCTGGCACAATATTACCATGCACTTTTTCCTTATTTTGATAGCCTCACCAATCTCAAAACAGTTTTTACTTAGACGTATTAATTTGTAAGTACAGCATAACATTTTTAAATAATGTGTTGCCAAATACACAGGTTTCGGCACGGCACAGTTACTGCAGCTGTACCAAGTTAATGTCTCTGACATAGTTGTTTTCCAAATGGCTTTCGCTAAGTACAGTATTCCATCTTTTGTGGAAAGAAGTTTCCTCAAGACCATTGATTCATCATGATGGGATTATTCATGAAGAAATTTTCACTGGCATTCCATAGCCACTTGCAGTGTGCGAAATGGACCATCCCTTCATTTACAAGTCACCGACCCCATAACTCAATGCTTCACTTCTACTTCAATAAGCCATCAATTCCCTCATCATAATCAACACGAGCCTATCATAATTAATTCCTTCCTCAGGCCTTCCAGGCACTTGCACGTTCGACTTCCACTTAACCCCTCTTTTCAGACTATTCACGCATCTCTCTTTCCCTAGAAAGTTCATTTCAGTGCTAACAAATTTCACGGTAAAAATATATTTGAAAAATGTTATTTTAAAAATGAACAAATGTATTGCTTAAAAAAATTGAATGAATGAAAAATATTTTCATTATCTAAAAAAATATTTAGACATAAATTGTTGCAAATAATGAAAATATTTTTTATTTTGACCAATTATTTCAAGCTATATAAGCAATCACTTTTAGAAAAATATTTTTCTCAATTATTTATTTTTCACAAAACAATGAAGCCCAAACGGACGGTTCTTTTTCATTGATTTAACGTTGTGCATGAATTTACCATGCAACCTTTCAAATAAGTCACATTAGAGCTTATGTTTTCCTTACTAACTAATCTGGCCTTCAATTCCATTTAATAGGTTGACAAATGCCAACTCTCTCTGGTCAGTGCCACACAAAAAGACCCTTTGTCGGACCACATATATAGTTGACATTCACCAGCTTGTGATTTATAGGACGAGGATTTATACATTCACAAACCCTCTCCAATTTGGACAGATTGGATAGCTGGATAACTCGAGAGTCAACCCTTGATAGGCCAAACTCCCACTAACAATCCTCACCTTTATATGTGAATCAACAAGCTTCATTCAGCATGTACAGTTAACCTCCACTGTCAGTGATTCTTCGTCTCATCCTCTCCAATAGCATTCCCATGGCTTCTTCAAGATCGATCAAATTGCTCCTTCTGTGTAACCCTTACACATGGATTCTTCTTCTTCTCCATACAAAATCCAAAGAGGGACACGCAGACGATAGTGATTGGCTCCAGCGGACCAGCGCAAATGCAGTGCCTTACCGGACGATCTTCGTCGACTCATCTGGGCGACTCGGCAATTTCACCACCATACAGTCTGCCATTGACTCCGTCCCTTCGAATAATACAAACTGGGTTTGCATCTACATCAAGAAAGGGATTTACAGGTACTGTCTTATTGATTTGTTGTTCCCTATTAAGTTTTTTCACATCAAAATCAGGAAAATTAGAAAGAGCTCGTCAATGTTAGAGCAGTCCTTACTAATTTTAGATATTAGTTCCGAATGCATCAAAAATTCGAAATGACATTCTCTGCATGGAGTCATGTGCATCACTTTTTCTATTTAACCATGTTTGACGTACTTAATACACATTAATTTCCTCGCATATTATTAACGAAAAGAAAAATGGAAAGTCTCTTACAAATGTGTATCAAGCTTGTGCCTGAGTTGAGAAGAGTGCCGAATGTGAAATCCAGGGAGAAGGTGAGAATACTGAAGGACAAGCCGTATATCATCCTCAAAGGACAAGCGAAGAGAACAACCCAGGTCCTGTGGGACGACCATGACACCATCGCGCACAGCCCCACTTTCACTTCCTTGGCTGATAACATCGTCGCCAAGAGCATCAGTTTCAGGGTAGGATTTAATGCGAAGTATAATGTCAAGTTCAACAACGTTGCGATGTGTTGAATGGGTGATACGCGTGCCCTAGATTTAGTTTTTCTCGCGTGTCAGCTATATCTAATGAAAGAATTTTTGTTAATTGACATACTAATGCTTTCTTGTCTTGCATTTTTTTGGCTGTAGAATTTGTACAATAATCCGATTAATAAGAAAAATCCTAGGGTTCCAGCAGTTGCAGCTAGGATTTCTGGGGACAAAAATGTGTTCTATAGATGTGGTTTCTATGGTCTGCAAGATACACTGTGGGACGACCAAGGACGGCATTATTTCAAGCGGTGCACGGTCCAAGGAGCCGTTGACTTCATCTTCGGTAGCGGGCAGTCCATTTACGAGGTAAATTTTACTTGTCTTACAAACAACCCTGTTTATATCAACTTGAGCATGTGAAGAAAAAGTCACCAAGATTATTTGGTGCGTAAAGTAAGCAAAGTTTTGGATGATGAGATCTCCAGGGTTTGATGTCGACCAACAGAGGTTACGTTGAATTTATGACTTACAGAAGAATTTATGACTCCTTAAGCACATATAGTTTCCACACTTCTGCATTATCTTGAACGGAGTTATGTTTAGGGCGATCTTTATTTCTAAGCTTAAAATGTTTTTATCGCCCTTTTCCCTTTCTTGCGTTTTGTTGTGTAGAACTGTGCAATATCGGTACTTGGAAGAGCGCTAGGGCCAGGAGTTTTAGGGTTCATCACAGCGCAAGGAAGAAGCAACCCACACGAGACAAATGGGTTCGTGTTCAAGGAGTGCAATGTGTTCGGCTCTGGGTTGGCCTTGTTGGGAGGGCCGTGGAGAGCCTATGCAAGAGTCGTCTTCTATCGCTCCAATTTCACCAATGTCGTGCATCCTCGAGGCTGGGAAGCCGGGCATTTCGCCAGACAAGAGTGGGTCCCTCTTATCCACTGTGCCCTTTCAACTAATTCATCTTTAAAAATCACCCAAAGAGAAAATTATAAATGCTCCTTAAGCGCTTCAAACTTTCTCGTTATTTATATATATTGACACATCTACATATAATTTTTTCCATCATTCTTATGAACTCGAATGATATTTTAGATTCTCATGAAAAAATGAATAGGTTGTTTTTTTCTTTTTATGACCCGAAACAAACATATCAAGTCTAATCATGGTTTGACAAAATTTAATGAATTTTGAATTGGACTTGTGGACATAGCAGGCCAAAGCGAGTCAATTTTTTGGGCCTGTAATATGGGGTAACAAAAAAGGGATAACTAGCTAGCTTTGCATCCTCTAATAGAATTGAAGTATTGATGGTTGCTTTTCTCTCTCCCCCCCCCCCCCCCCCCCCCCTCTCTTTGATTAAAATGAATCAGGTCCCAACTGACATTTTCAGAATACGGGTGCTACGGACCCGGGGCGGATACTTCACACCGAGTGGGTTGGGAGAAGAAGTTGAACGGGGCAGTGGTCAGCCGATTGATCAGCACGAGTTTCGTTGACTCCGAAGGATGGCTAAGCAGTCAACCCTTCTAATACTATTACTTATTTATGTTCATTGTTTCCTTTTTGTGCTCCATGACATCGTTGTATGGACTTAGATTACCTTATGCTCAGTTATTATTTCCCTCTTCCATCACGGAAATGTGTGAACTACTCGATTGAATTATTGGCCCCAAACTAGAAACAAGTGATTCAGAAGTCAGTGAAGTTGCATCCCATCTTTTTTGCTTATGTACTTCATTAATTCATTTTTATAAACATTGTACATAGGTCAGTTCCAAGGTGGGTCGATTCCCACCTGAAACGGGAAACTAGATTGGACAAGGCCGATTCCTTGTTCGTGGAACTGGAAGCTGACTCTGGATTCTCAAGAACCAGATCGGACCAGTTGATTCCCGACCCGATTCATAGGTTAGATTAGGAGACTATGACCATTTACCTTCATTTCGTCGTGGTTATTTTGGAATCAAAAGCTTCAACTGCAAAGGTTTCAATACCAGCTCATGTTTCAGTTGCTACCTTTGCCTGTCTTATTTATGATGGCACACGTTGAACAAACAGAGGGAAAGAAGTAGGAGGGAAAAAAGCAGCAATCCAGACAACCAATCGATCAATGACTTAAACCCTCATGTAATTATAATCATCTAATTACTATCTTGCTCATGCTTTAGTCTCTGGAACTTACCGCTATGTCAGGCAATAAAAGAACTTCCTTTTTGCCAAATCATCTGCTCCAGACGATACCCTTCAGTTTCTCTTTACTTAATTTTCCCCAAGCCATGACCCTTCAAAAATGAACATGCCATCCGCCATGAGAGCTTAGGCATGAGAGATGGCGAGGTGAAAGCAAGAGCCGAGAGGCAAGCTAAGGCAAGAGCGAGAGAGGGAGGCAAGAGAGTCTGAGACTAAAGGCCTAGGGTTTTGCCTTTAGCCTCTGCCAGCTTTACTTTTTAATTTAAAGGCGGGAAAAATGACAAGATAAAAAGTAAAATGACCTTCTCAGTCCGGTTCAGCACAAGGAACCACCCAAAAACAGGCTGGTTCAGTCCGGCTCCCAAGTTGGACCGGGACCCTTGCCCACCCTTAATAGTACATGAGCCGAAGTGACTTGTATCTGTATTTCGTGGCTGAGTCAAAGGATTCGTCCTGAGAATATGAAAACGGTACACCAAAGAGGGAATGTCATAGAAACGAGGCCTACTCACTAAGAAATGCAATGTCATCCCACATCGACCCGGACTGCTGAAGATTAACAGTAGCTTGAAGAATTGAAAAGTAGCAGGTATGATCTATCTATTGAGGACAGTTGAATCTTTGAGAATCAATAGCGGTTGATACTTTGTGATCTCTATATTGAGCACAGCACTGAACCCTGAACATCCTGAACGTCCTATTGCAAATTAAACAAATAATAAGTTTAAAATATCTGATATTTTACTGGATCGCACAGCTTGCTTCTGCATTTTGAGATGCGACGCAGAACATGTATTGGTTATGATCTCGGCACTTCAGCAAGTTTAGAATGCTCTGGAAGTCGAGATTGAGAGGCCTTATCTGCTTTGAAGGCTGCTGTATTTTCTTCAGTAAACCCGAATCAATCTCTTCCTCCATCAAAAGAGGCAGCAATGTTCTTGGAAACTTGAGCGCCAGATTTCTCACTTAATGTTGTGAGTAGGAACACTAAGATAGAATTTTGTGTTTTTAAAGTCATCCAAAAGAGGGTTGTATCCATCCTTGGTTCGTGTCCTTGAAGGTAAGCCGAATTCCTCCATGAATGAAGAAGTATCAAGCTGCATCAGCTAAAGTCAAATAAGCAAAACATGACCATGACAGCAATACTGCAAATTCATTTCAGACGCCAAGACCAAAGACAGAATCAAAGTAATCCAAAAGAGTTTCACCAGCATTTGGTCACCAAGAAACTGGACCAGATAGGATAGAATATGATAGGATTTCTTATATATCCTGTACTTTCGTTTTTTCCAAAGGACAACACTTGATATTAGGTATACTTCAAGATTTTGAAATCGGCACATGTTGGATAAGACAAGATTGACTATGACAAGCTATAATAAATAATTGACATTTGTCAAAGAGAAAAGATACGGCCAAAAGAAGAATCATGGCCTTATGAACTCTGTGACCCCCTCAATGCTGGGCGACTACTGAGTGGTGGTTGCCGTCCTCCTTGAAGACGGCAACCACCTCAAAGTCAACAGTGATTTCGTCTAAGGTCGCTTCAGTGCCATAATATGGAGTGGTTCACTCCCTGCCCTTTATTTGCTAGGATAAAGGTACGAGGAGCATGTTGGTGGATAAGCATATGAACATTGTGAACTGCTCAAATGAGTGAAATTATTGTGCAATCAATAACCTACACAATGAAGTTCTACTTTTACTCAGATAAAAAAATTTCTTCCAGTAGAAGCATTGCTAAACAAGTTAAAGTAGCATGAAAAAGCAGTCTCACCGTAATTGTTCTCCTCTTTCTTCCTTGTTTAGAGGATGCATCTTCATGAAGTTTCAGCCACCCTGAACAAAAATGGTCAATCCGTTCCAAAAGCCCAAAGTCAGTAGGAAAGAATATATCAGCATCACCCTGCATAATAAATACAGCACTGCATTAATGAGAGAATGAAGAATCACTACCACTCCAATCTTTAGAACAAATAAATGTCTATACCAATAAGACTGGTGACACAAGACCACTTCTCTGCTCTACCAGCTGAGCAATCCCGACCAGTCCTTATCCTCATCTTACTAGAACATTTGGCTCCATGTCAAAACTATAATATACTAGCTAGAAATACATTCATTAGTTAGTAGTTGAGAAATACTACTCTAACAATTGGAATTTCTGTATTCCAGAATGTATGAATTCTTATCCAATTGATCGAGGACACAGCCTGCAAGCAAAAAATTGTCTATAGAGTAAAACCACAAGGAACTGTGGCCAAAGGAGCATGGATCAACTGTGGGATATTACTCGAACCTATGTAGCACCGATACCGACACCGACACCGACACGCGACACGACACAACACGCTGACACATCATTTTTGAAAAAAAAAAAATTTCGACACGTTGGGGACACGTTGTATATTAAAAATAAATTTTCATATATGAATGGTAAATTATTATTTTTATTTTTATTTTTTTTTGTAGAAATGATGATTTTATAGAAAGAGCTTTTATAATACAAAAGAAATTTTCTATCGTGGTGTAGCAAATTTTTGGTAAAAAAAACAAATGAAGTCAAATAGATTTTCATAAAAGATATTATTATCTTTTTTATTATTAAAAAAATTAGTGTCCTTGGCGGGAAAGAAAAGGATGAGAAGACCCATCAAAATCTGCAGCCTTTTTTAAAAAAATTAGTGTCCTCTCTCATCCTTTTCTTTCCCCACACACCCCCACGGCCCCACTCCACCCCCACGTAGACCCATCAAAATCTGCAGCCTTTTTTAATTTCTCTCCTCTCTCATCTTTTCTAGTCTTCTTCCCCCCCCACCCCCTCCCTCTCCCCTTGACACGCACGACCTCCTCTCTCATCTTTTTTTGTCTTTCTTCCCCCCTCCACCGTACCATCTCCATCTCCCCCGGTAGTCCATCGCTCTCACCTGCGAAGCTTCATGATGGACCTGCACGTCTCTCCGCACCGCCCGACGCCTTCCCCATCGACGAACTCCTCGACCTCTCCAACGACGACTCCTCTCCTCCCCCTCCGACCACCTCCACCCTCCCCCGCCGAAACCAACCCCTCCCCTCTCCCCTGACCCGCATGACCTCCTCTCTCATCTTTGTCTTCTCCCTCCCCCCGCGGACTTGCACGCCCTCCCCTCACCTCTCTGTCGACCTTTTTTTAAAAGCCTCACTCGCCTCACCTCTCTGTCTCGCGAAGCAACCCTCTCGCCTTCCTGCCGGCTCTCTTCTCTCTCATGTTCCAAGATGCAGGCACCCTTCTTCTCTTCTTCCCCCGATCTCCGACCTTCAGATCTGTGCTTTCACCCTCCTTTCGCACCGACTCGCATGTCCCCGGCGTGTCGCTGGCGCTAACTATGCGTCGGATCTCCAACACGCGTTGACCGCGTGTCGGAGGCGTGTCGGAGCGTGTCGGACATGTGTCCGTGTCCGACACGGTCCGACACCGACGCGATGGCCTGTTCAACGTGTCGGTGCTACATAGACTCGAACTAATGCTTGATTTATGTTAGTACTAGTATATTAAAATATACTTAATGCGTAGAAAAAAGCTATTAAAATTTTATACATTTAATTATGCCTAGATCCAACATTACAGCATCATGCAAAAGTATAATATCTATTCAGCCATTGAAGTGTTGTGATTGCTAATTTTGGCACTCCAAATTATTACTGTACAGATGGAATGAGCATTCCAAAGTACTGATTGCTAAGTACTGTTGTTATCACAGCCATGGCCAAACATATTAAGAGAGACATTCGAGTAGATATCATGCATGTACAACCAAATACTTAAGGTAGGCATACTAGGTAATTTGTGAATAAGAAGACTAAAGTTTGCCAACACTAAAATGCAAATTCCCGCATGACCTCCATTACCAAATATTCCCATTAGGCTTTGGCCCCCGAAAAAAATTCGCTCACTAGGCGTCTAAAGCAGGACCATACTATCGACCCAAAAAAAAAAAAATTAGGACCATACTCATTAAGTTATGGTAATCAGTTAATATGATGTCAATAATCATTCCATGGCGACAGATTGCTAAGACAATCTAAAGTGAATCTATGAATTGCAAACCTTTGCCTCCAAATAGCTATCATAATCTGAGCTCCTCCCATCCTTCTGCAGAACAAAAGCCAAAAATGGTCAAACTGTATATTCCATGCTGTTTATAAAAAGTTGAAACAACCGCTCCAGAAGTTAAGAAAAATGAACGAAAATAGCAATGCAAATCAGTGGCTTCCAATTATACATCAGAGGACAGACCGCATGGATCCAGAACACATTCTGCCGTCTGCTATGCTGTAAATTGGATTGAAAGATCTGTATAACCATCTTCTCAACACTGAGTTTAGAATTTTCTTTTGAATATCCTCAGTTAATTCTTGTATCACAGTCCTACTTGGTTCATGGCATCTCTCAATTTTTTTGACCTACCATAGCTTTTCTTCTTGCAGTCCCATTGTTCTCTTTTTTTCCCCAATGTACTGCATCCTTCACAGAACTCAAATAAACCAGACCAATTTGGCCTTCCAAGGGGTTCCAATCATAACAAATATTGATGTGGAAGCCTATGAGAACATCATTAGTATAATTCATGGAAAAATTACATAGAGGCACAATGGTCAAATCATGCAACACAAGAATCAACTAAAAGCAGCATCTGATTGTAATGTCTGTGATAGAAGTAAAAATCACCACTTGCTAGTTGTCTCATTATTAATGCATGGCATAGACACAGTTCAATTCAAAGTTCAAAGCATTAAGAGTCCACAGATAGCTTGTAATAGAATAGAAAAGCATGAGCAGCATCACACACATTACAGAGATAGGATGCACCTTTGTTGACACGAGAGGAGCTCTTTCACCAGGTATCCTTACATCAGGTAAGTAATTAAAGTCTGAAACAATCAAAGACATTTTCGGTAGAGCCTCATGTACAACCTCAAGTAGTTTCTGCATATTTGCAAAGGCAGTGTCACAACCAGAGAAAGATTCCTGTATAGGGTTTGTCTCCAAGCTAGCAGACTAGAAGTAGAATGAAAAAAGCAGCAAAAAGTATGCAGTTACTGTTTCCTACCAAGCAACCCGTCGGCAGCCAACATCTTCGGTGTCTGGGAAAGACTTTGGACCAGAAAGTATCTGCCATTAATCTTACACCAATAGGAGAAGCTTGTTTTTTGCCAAATTCATGATCTCAAGACAATTCTTGATCAGGGGATCCTCTAATGGCTTATACAATTCAGATAGGGTTTCCCTGCATTAATTGGTTTGCAGGAACTTCAGTTAATGGTTCCATGTCCAAGCCCATCTCCATGATGCACAAAGTGGAATCTATGAGCTGATTAAAACCAAGTATTATATGTATCCAAAAAAACAGGGGAAAAAAAGAAAAATATAAAACAAAGTGGTGGACCCAACTTGACCAAGAGAGAACTATGAAACCATAATATCCATTATTTCACTTATGATGGATAATTCCACTCTAGGTACCAAATAGACTGCAGCTTAATGACTTTTAGATGTAGGGAAGCAAAAGGAAACAACTGGTGAAGGGACATAGCATGACCATAGACAGATAAGAAGAATAACAAACTTTTTGACAAATAATCAAACATCAATTATATAAACTGTGAAACTTAGTTTGGCCAAAAAAAAAAAACACAGGAAAGTCAGTCAAAATCAGAAGGTTTTGCAGACCTATTACTTTTTCCACATAATAGAACTGCTCCAGCTTGGCCAATCTACTTAATGAAACTCAGTACACCCATGTCGTTAATTCAGTCATAAAAATAGCAAGATCACATAACTAGCATTTTACTTGCAATTCTCCACCTGTCATTTTGTTTCTCGACCCACACTTCCATCCATGGAGAAATTTGATTTTCTGCATAGATAAGATCATGTGGAAGATTATCAAGCACCTGCAAAAGAAAAGGAACAAACTTTGTTAGGGTGATTACTCGACAAAGACAAAGGATATAACTACTGGAATTAGCAAAAGATGGAGCAAATGCAAGTGAAACAATTCAACTGAAGATGCTATATAGACTTTGCAAAAGTCAAGAGGGGGCAAAAAACAAAAGAACTAGTTGTTTGCAGCCGTATTGCGGCAATACAGAAGGGAATAAACATATTGAAAATCAGCATTCTTAAGAAGAAGAATCTCATGACTTGAGCAAAAGAGAAAATAGCTCCAACGAAGTCAAGCATACCTCAAGCATAATAACCCAACAAGGTTGTTCCTGATGGTCCCCTGCAACAAAGGCATATGAAAATGGAAAATCAAAAAGATATAATTGAGCATTTCATTTGAATATAAAAGGACACATGAACTTGGGACAGAAATCTAGTTTAACATAATAGTAAGCACATAAGTTGACAAGCATTATAAGCCAGGATAGCTAACATTGAAGTTCAGGGGAAAAAACAAACAGATCTAAGGAGAATATAACACTGATGCAAAATAACTTAAGATTATATGCCTTCCCCACAGACCGAAACAAAATACTACCCCTAGTGCATTGGGATAACAAAGCTGAGATCAATAAGCCAGAAACTGAATATAAGTTACATAGGGATCTCATTTTAGAACTAGGGAGCAAAGAATATTACTTGTCCCCAGTGATTTGCAATCGCACAGAAGTTTTATGACATATTGATCTCGACGAATCCCTAACAGAGCAGAAATGATCTACAGAGTTACTCTCGGTAAACTGACATAGCATGATATCTTCTCACTATTCTAAATCCCTCACAGCAAACCTAGAAACACCATCATTCTAATCTGTCTGATCATAATTATCCAAACACTGTCCCTAGGATAAGCAACCAATTTCATCAGCACCAACACAAAATATCATCTAAAGATGGTATTGTCAGGTCACAATCAATGTGATTTAGAAATAAAGTTCTAAGATGGCATGAGAAGGCTTTATTTTCTATTTTGATTCCTTCACCACTCAGATTCACATTAGATGTTCCAAGTAGAACAATAGCTCTCTCATTAGAGAAGTAAAGATCAATCGAGAGAAAAAAGCTTCCTACTTTACCCCATCCACTTCGGTCTGTGGCATCACGGCATTCCACCTTAAATTTTGAAGAGTGGCTGTCAACAACTCCAACAGTTTCCCTCTGTATCTTTGCCAGGGAGGGACTAATCTCAACAGAGCTGCAAAAGATGTACGAAGCACCATCCTTTGTTTTATTACTTTCCAGATGCGAAAGAGCAATTGAAAGAAGCATGCTCAATTCTAGCTGGAAAGGCCTCCATGCACACAAAGTAACTTGAAGCACTGATTGAACAGAACTAAGCACTTACGTCTACCACTTCACCTAACAGAAAATGATTCCATTTGTAGTTTTTATATTAGATCATTTCAGCCTTAAACATACACACTCCCACCAACGCTTGTGACCTTTTTAAATTCATATAGAGCTGAACAGCATTTGTATGGCTAAAAAATAATATGGACTTCAAGGGTGCGAAGAGCTCATTTTACTCCATCTTTTACCAAGAACACGATATGAAGAAAGGACGAGGTCGGCCAAAACTTACTTGGGGGAAGGTAGTAAAACAAGATTTAATGGAGTGAGAAATAAATTGGCGTACGATCTATCTTAGGACGGAGTGAAGGAAGGCTATCCGCATTATAGAGGGAGGGGATTTCCTATGTTCCAGAGTGCCCTGTTTAGTCATTTCTAATTTTTTTTTTTTTTTTTGTACCCATATTTTTACTTTTATTTTTAGTATATTTTTAGTACATTTTAAGCTTTTCTATCTTAGGAAGGGTTCATCAACCGCCGACCCCAACTAGTTTGGGATAAAGGTGATGTTGATGTTGATGTTGATTCATGCCATACTTCGTCCTAATAAAGTACCTCAACCATCCACTAGTTCCTAGGGGTTGTTAAGATAAAGCTATCTTTCCAACAACTATTACTTGATAGTAAGACCTCCAGAGTTTTCATCTTCCAAAAGCATTGATAATGAGTTATAGTACAGGAAAAAGTGAACATTTCCGCAAGCATGACCTTGAACTATAGAACAGGTGATGATCGCAAGATGGAATTACATCCAGATTTATCATTATCACATGCAGGATTTCATGTCAAACACCTAAAGCACACGCATTTATGCACAAGATATGCACACGAGTGTATGGTTTATGTAAGGATGCAAATGGATTCACAAGATATACACAAACAAGAGTGTATGGTATATGTCAGGATGCAAATGGATTTACAAGATATACACACAAACAAAAGATATACTTACTCTAAATGCAGCCCGTTATATACAATTTCAAGATTGAAAAGGGTGGTTGTCATTGCACATACATATAATTCATACTGTTGTAAACCCTTTCTGGTGCATTTAATTTTATGTAATCCATGATGCCCTTCGCACAAGTTCCTGATCCACCTCCAATTTCATATATCTGAGAGAATATTACAAAGTGCATAGTAAGCAAGTAGATCTTTTGTCTGAAAAATAAGCAGCGGTACTCTCTAATCCTATATCAATAGCCCAACAAAAAAAATTAAAGAATTATCTATCAAAAAGCAAAGCACAATTTAAAATTACTTTGGTTCAAATTCCAGCAGAACATTGCTATGAAAATTTCAGAGGACTTTTAAGCCACAGCAAATAAGGAAACAAAGTAATAAGGAAACATTGCTATGAAAATTTCAGAGGACTTTTAAGCCACAGCAAATAAGGAAACAAACAAACTTACTTTTAGAGGAACCGAAAGGTTAGCAGTGCGCATTATGGCTTCGGCGATGCCATGGGCATACCATGGCTACAGGGAAAGAAAACATAATGTAATTAAGTTGCAAATTCATTATCAAAGGAGATAACCCAAAAGAAATCTAAAGAAGAGCTACAAGATCTGATGTCAATTAGCATGTCATACCATGATGTGATGAAAATGATAAGCGTGTTTATCAGCATGAAAACTACTCTCACTACTTAATTATATTTGCAAGCAAAACCTTATAGATCCCACTTGATGTTTCTATGCATAAAACCTACAAATAGATAATTTCATATAAATTATGCACTTGCAGTTCTAGTAGATTGTACACAAACACAATAATAGCCACAACTGACAGCTATATGATATCATGTGACGCTTGAACTCAGCATAAATGATTTGAGAACAGTGATTTGACTGTCAATTCTCACATTGGACTTCTCAAGCAAAATAGCAAAACTCAAGAGTAGTGTACTTTGGAGTTCTACAGGCATGAGTTCCCTTGTGAATGGAAACTAAGTGATTACAGCATTTCAATTTCAATTGCAATGCCCATTTTATGCACAAATATCCTACCTAATGCCCATGTATCAATGCATGACATATCCCTTGCAGCCTCTTTCCATTGCTTTGGCATACTTACGCCATTAAGATTGATTTTGCCTTTCTACCACTAGAATATCTACTACTGCCTAGCAAGAGTGGAATTGCTAGGCCAATCCAAATTCCTACTCAAAAGTTAAGCTTCATGATGTCAGCCACTGAGATTCCCAGCAGTCTGACACTAAGTCCAAATCAAATATGTCTGAATTTACTTACATATCACAAAAAGCTATCGAAAAATAAGCTTTTGAAATTCATGAAAATTTTCCACAAAACATACTAGGTGAGTGCATGATGGACGAACACAGTGCCCAATTAGTAATATATATATATATATATATATAAAATTAAAAAAAAAAAAGGGAACAATGTCTAAATTAAGTGGGAAAACATGGCAATCACTTGCATATATTTTCCTACAAACCTCTAACTAATCTAGACTTCAAAAGGGTAGAATAATCAAAGATCACATGCAATCATATTGTTGTATTTCTTTAACTTAGTGATGTAATCGTCACAGAAAAAGAAAAGCTTAGTAACCTAGTAAAAATCTGGACAAACCAATCAAGCACTACAATCCGCCCATTCACATATAAGCCATAGTTGGGTGCATCAAGTTCACCCAAGCCCAGCCTACCATAGCCATAGATCATGTGGGTACCACATGTGACCCAGCAAATTCAATGGATGAGCTGTCACTGAGATCACAGGAACCTAGTGCATGCTAGAAATTTTTCTTCACAAACTCACTTGTGTGAATTATCCCCAGCCTCACTCGAAAACCACTAGGCAGGCAACCCATACCCTAGAAAAGAAATTCATGGGGCATCATGAATATGTCAACACAAGTTACTGGTTAAATCAAATACCTTGAAGAGCTCCACAGGCGTAAACCACGAAATATCACTTTGCCTGTAGATTTTATCCAAATGCTCCATGTAATCCTTCCTGCCTAGAAATACAATATGTCAGTACATGAATAGAAAAAAAAAATATCTATATTTATCATATTGTGCTCCCTTCTCTATATGGCTATGTTGATCTTCTAACCATGTGGGGAATGAATAATGACTGAAGTTGGTGTGCTTAAGGAAGTAAATTGAGTAGTAGAAAACAGACAATTGAAAAGCCATGGTTTTACGTTTCTGAAAAAAAGTGAAAGAACGAATTGTCCCACCATCAAGAAACGCAACACCGTCTATCTAATTATCAGAGGATAAGGAAAACAGCATGACAAATACTCTGGTAATTGCAACCGACCTCCAAATACCAGTTTGTGATTTAACTTCATATGCCTCTATGGAGAAATAGGTGCATGTGACAAGAATACCGTTGAAAGCCCGTGGTAAGACGGGTTTCAGTTTACTGCCCAAATAGAACATTCCAAATGTTTTGTATGTTCTCCGTTGAATAGTAATTCTTGGAGGTTTAACATGAAAGGATGACCTATATATTAGAGCTTAAATTCATCTTTACTCAAACAGTGAAGTGTTGATACATCACCCAGATCATTGTGCCATTGCATCCACAAAGGATAATAAGTAACTTAACGACAAGATAGCCCTAATTTACAGCTAAATGACAGAGACCATATCATTGTAAAGGATATCTACGTAAGGCTCTCTTCAGGAAAACCACCTTGCACCCGATGCATTGCCCAAGGAACAGAACGATCTCCAGAGCATCCAAGAATCAACATATACCTTCAAGCTGATTGAACTTAATGCTCCTCTCCAGCACACCGACAGAGCCCGACCGAAGAGAGAAGTAGCCATGCTTTGGGTCGTACAACGCCGAACGTATGAAATCACGAACCTGCACGATTCTATCAAATCCTTTAAAAGTTTGACGGAATACAAAAGACAGAGGGATGGAGAACGCGTGGTCTCACGAGGATAGGCTTATCGCCGACAATGCGAGTGGAGAAGGGGGCGTGAAGTGGAGGAGCTGCGGCCTCGCATGGACTAGCTGCACAGAGACGAAAATCTAAGACGAAGAAGAGAGAGAGAGAGCTGGAGGGGGGGTGGGGGACCTTGACGAGTGTGGGAGGAGAGAGGAAGAAGGTGTTTCGCGGTGAGAGTGCGGCGGAGCAGCGTCGATCGAGGGTACCATCGGAACATCATCGGCGGCGACGTCGGGGTTTATGGCTCTGCTCTCAAAATCCCACTCTGACTCTCTCTTCATTTCTTCCTTCTTTTCAAGAAAATAAGGGCACGCATGAGAACGTTCCTGTTTCTCTATTTCTGTTCCAAACCTATTCCAGAAATAGGTTTGGAACAGAAACTCGTTTGGCAACGCAAATCTGTTTTTCTATTTCTGGAACAAAAATCTGTTCCAGAAATAGATTTTGGCCCAAAACCAGAAACAAAAAATTTTTGTTTCTGGCAGAAATAGAAAAATCTATTTCTGTTCCAGAAATTATTTCTGGAACAGAATGGTTGTCATGCACGCCCTAAGCAACAACCTCGGTTGTTCCAAAATATTCAACTCGGGTATGCCTATTTTCCTTTTCGTAAGAAAAAGTTTCTTTTTTTAGGTCAAACGTAAGAAAAAGTTACTTATTTACCGATTTGCACAAATTTAAATACTCTCTAAAATTTGAAAAAAAAAATTAACAAAATATGCTCATTATTCATTTGTT
>JAGVVM010003432.1:0-21537 GCA_019149425.1 Psidium friedrichsthalianum
CCTTTTACTATTTTTTTAAAAATTAAAATTAAAAAAAAAAAAAAAAATAGAAACATAGGCAAGTAGGATCATGGCCTTCCCACCCGTGGACTCGCCCCACAGGCAGTGGGGCAGCAACCACATGCAGGAGGGTACCCTCCCACCCATATTTCTAATTTTTTTTTTGAATTTTTTTAAAAATTTAATTATCTAAAAATTATATTAAAATTCTATTTTAGCGAAAATAACCTTAACCATATGAAATATTTTTGCGGTCAGTGAGATTAGGCCCATTCGAAACAATCATGATCACTTCAGGCTCTTATTTAAAATAATAAATATATTTCAGGCTTTTATTTCAAATGAAGGTCATTTCATATCTTTATTTTGAGGGCATTTTGAGACTTATTTCGAATTTTATCGATTAAAAATCAAGATTGCAATTAGATCATATTTAGTTATCCCGGAAATAAACGTTGCGCATTTTCGCTTTCAGTGGAGCGGCTCCTCAACTGGTGCGCCTCAGTTCCGCTTTTGGCTTCGGCCATGGCGATTTCCATGCTTTGCGCTTCCAATGAACCGCACGAGACGTCATCGATCGGCGATGCTTCTGGTGCTTCCTCGAGTGATTCGTGTCCAAGGAAGGTCAGCAGCGTCGCATCCATCGGAGAAGGTACAGAGACTGCGAAACCTTTCCCCTCTTTCTTTCGGTCTCTTCCGTAGCTTGAATGCCTGGTTTCCGTGCTCGGGAGGGCAACGTTTCGATGCAATCGCGCGATGTCGGATCGTTTCTGTGTCGCTTGATTCATCGGAAGCACTGGGGGTCTCGACTCCCCAGCTTAACCGAGTCCTGGGGGTCTCAGCCGCGTTTGCCCGAATTGTGGGTCATTTTGTTCGTGCAGCTTCGTGAGCTTCCGATGGTTTGCGATGCTTTGTCGCCGTGCGCTAAAGGATTAAGCGGAGCAGCCCGAGTCAATCCGGGGTCTCGACATTGCCTGGATGTTCGTGACAACTCAGGTGGCAGCTAGCGAACCTTTGCCCTGGCTAGCAGTTTTTGTAATGGGAGTAATGATATACACAGGTCATTAGCGTGTGGAGCAAACCTTAACTAGAGTGGCCGAATCCATCATGTAGTAATTTCTGTGGTTCGTCTCAGAGTACAAGATTGCCATGATCAGTAACGATTAATAACGCCACAAGTATTGAATGCCATAAGGATGCTGCGAATGAATAAGATAAATAAAGGTTTTCCGAAACAGAGAATAGGAAGGAAGAGACTAGATAATCTAGGTCTCCCTTAGCCGAATCACCACCTTAGCAGGCCACTCTGAGGATACAAAAATCTCTTGATAATCACGGACTTAGGAAGTCACAAAAACGGACAGAGAGAGAAAACAAAGAGAATATACAAGGAGACGATTCCCATGAAGGAACTTCAATAAATTACCCGAGTGGGTTACAATGGAAGATTCATGGGTTTTATCTAGGTTAAGCACATTCAAATACACTTGCAGATCAAGAAACTATGTTCTATTCCTAGAGATTAATCTCAAAATCTTCAAAAAAGGATTTGAAATTTTCTCGCTATGAGTCAATAAAAATGTATTCTTGCTATGATTTGGAAAGCTTTTCTTTGGGTCTGCTCAACAGTTTTTGCTTGTTCCCTTGATACAACAGTTCAATAATATATCGACTACACAACCTCTGTTCCTCCACAGCAGCCTCTTTTCCCAGCCACCATTTTATTGCTCATCTTTACCATGGAATTTTGCTGGTACTGTTTGACAATATCTGCAGTGGTAAGCATACACTGTTCCTATACATTTGTGTTTGGCCATATGTTTCTATGACCTGACTGTATTGATTCACATAGATGATTGGCACAGAGTCTTCTGGATTTACATTGTCTTGTGTCCAAAGCATCACAAGCATTGCTAATATTGCAAATAAAAATTGTTCATGTAACAGCGTGCTTGGCAAGTCTAGGAAGATGGACTTTGATTTTGAAATTTAAGGACACTACCTCCTGCCAGTGTAATTGAGAGGAAAGTGCCAGGTGCTGTTGAACCTGGATAAGTCTGAACAACTCAACTGTGAAACTTCTTGCTGTAGCTTGTAGACTAAAATGGATCAATTTGTTGATTCATGCTTTTAGATGCATTCACAGCCAGTCTGTGTAGCTGGTTCTAGCTGAGTTATTGCTGGAGAACTCTTCTTGAAATTTAGATTAGGACGATGATGACGTCAGAAATTATAAAGGCAAGACCTTATCCCATGGCTAAGGCATGTGCTTGATAGGACTGAATTTTACTCTGTTCCTTGTCTAACACCTCTGAACTTACCACAAAAAGCTCATTTGAATTTTCACGAGATTGCAGTGAGGTGTCTTTCGTTATACCATATTTAAAGTCCTTTGTTATGACCTCCTAACGCGCAGGCAGCCTGGCAATGCAGTTGCCAACTTGTCAACTTTTTTATGGATCTTATGGACCATCTCCACCTCTTCCATGGTTTTGCCTTTGCATGACTTGGGTTCAGATAGTGCCCTGCATTATGCTGGTGGAGAGAAGGAAATTGGGTGGCTGGCATTGTCTGTATGGGTTTTCATCTCTCGTAGTGGATACAGTTATCAGCTTACATAATTTATAATTATGATAATGGTTTACATCACGGGAAAGGGAAAATATCAAAACTAATCCCTATGTTTGCAGAGAAGTTCTCTTCACAGTTGTACTTATAAGAAGGTGAATTTGATGTAAGTTACTTGTCTAACAGTGGCACATTCCTTTTTTTTTTTTTAAGTTGTGCACCAGCCACTTTTTGATGCTAAGAAATGTACTGTTTAACTTAAGTACAGAAGTTATGGCAAAAAAAATGTGCTGCCGACATTTTCTAATGCAAACGATTCAGTCTCAGCCTCATGGCCAGTCATTCAAGTTCTGTTGTACTATCATATCTGCGTAAGAGTTTTTGTCCTTCTCACATCCGATTGCTAAAAAAGCTCACCACTTCTCTTTTGCATGGCTTATTAAGGGAATAATTCCATAACAAGCTTAAATTTTCCTTGCCTTATTTTTTTTAAGGGCAAGTAAAATTTCCTTGCCTTCTTGTTCTTGGGTTACATGTTATCCTTCTTTGATTGGGTGTTTATGTTTAAAGGAAAGCTCAAGGACAGTCATTGTGGACATTTGAACTATGCTTGAGTGCCAACTCCTGACTGTATGGCACACCAAACCCACAGGAGGAACCACACTTCCTGCTTTTCCCAAAACTCACAACCAACGATGCTTGCGGTTGTGTTATGCACAAAATATTTCCGTGCTGGTGCTACAAATGTGCTGAAAGTGTTTGCTGGCATTTTAATACTACAATGTCTGCTTAAGAGAGGGATATTATTAGAATCTGCTGTCGCCCTTCCCTGGAACATATCTACTTCATTAATGACATTCGAAGTTAACAATAAGAGGATATCTTATTCGATTCTTCAATTCTTCTTACGCAGTGCATCACTAAAGTTTAGTAAGAGCAGTTTAAGTTCTCTCTCTGAGGATGATGCATTAATGATTTTGTGCAGGAGACTAAGAGAGAGACACGAGGTTCCAGGCCAGTTTCTCTTAGCTACTAAAAGATAAAAGAGGAAAGGCATGGAGGAGACATGGGGCAGAGAAACCAACAAAATGGATGAGCGGGACAGAGCAGAAAGCAACGGCATTTGTTACTTCTGGACCTCATTCTGATTGATCATTGACTTATGCGGTATGCAGCATATGGGGCCTTAGTAACTGTCAGTAACTTAAAGTCTTCTCTGAGCACATTGATTGTATATGTACATCTATGTGACCATGTATACAATTGTACAGACATATTCTTTCTTTTCCTGCTCTGTTGATGGAAGAGTGCCAATGAAAGCAACACTACGTGTTTTGAAGAAAAGTCTGCCTGGCACCAGCAGGAGTTCGAGCTTCAGTCAGCTGTTAAACCGTGATCTACAATTTGTAAACTGGAAGTTAACAGCTGGTGAAAAAAGGGGTCGTTCTCATCCTGTTCGGAGAGAATTGACTGATGAACATGTGAAAGAGTCGAGGTACTCCAGGGGGTTAAATGTTGATGCATGTGGAAATGCGCTTTTTTATTTTTGTCCACTTTGCTGTGTGGTGGGATTTGCGCTTATTTTGCTTGGCATATTTGTGTCACTTGGAGTGGAGGTAAATGGTTAGAGGAAATCACACCAAGTGCCCGTACTGGGAGATTATGTCCATTGACGATTGCCGTCATCTTTATATACTACGAGGAGAAAAGAGTATGGCCAGATGAGAAAACTAATATATATAGCTTCTCAATTTCTGTTCGGGAGAAATAGAACAGTTATATAAGAAAATTAAATTTTGTGCGAAAAGTTATGTCACTTTAGATATCTTAATTAAGGAGAGCTATCTAGGGTTTCTCGAGAGATTTGATCCCGGTCGTTTGTAAGTGAAATGCAAGGAGCAGTAGCGTACACACAGCAGAAAAGTTCTCAAACCAGATGATCCGGATCTATCCTTTTATGATCCACTGGTAATCGTCTTATGATTTATCTGGAGATACTAGAAGCGCCTATTCTCTGAGCGTTTATTCAAATGGGTATCTTCGCATTTCCAAAGGTAGCAACTTGTGATTGCAGTCCTTTTAGCAGAAGGAAATTTAATAACTTTGGAGGTAAATTGCAGAGAGAGGAAAGAGGTAATTCTGCTGTTTGTCTCCTCTGCTCCAACTGTGTAAGTATTGATGACCAGAAGGCATAATTTTATCTTGGGTTAGATCACTGCTGGTTCACTCCTTGTTCTTTTCTGAGCTTCAGCTGTCATTTTCTTGGGCATATTATAGTAAATGGCCTCCTCAGAGAAGATGGAGACAGAAAGAGGGTAGGAAAAAGCCAGATTCCCCAGATGCTCCTTGAATTAGCAAGCACCATGTACACACAAATACTTCAATGTACATATACTTTTTATTTTTGCCTTTTTTGATGCCATCCCCCTATGATTCTTTCATCATTTGGTTATTCCATATCTCAGTATCTATCCACCTCATTATTCCCTTCCAAGAGACAACTAGACTGTGGATCTCGCTCTCGCTCTCTCTCTCTCCCTCTCCTCTCTCTCTCTCTCTGATGCAACAATGAGTCATGATAATGACAGTGACGATGGTGATAAATTAAGTAAACTGGTAGAAGCATCTTGAGGTCCCCACCTGCTAAACTCGATTTAACAAACGTCTTTCTGCTTGAAAGGCTCGTCATCGACACCTACATACGAGAGTTTCCAGGCGATTTTCTATCAGGAGATCTCTATTTTCACCTAGATGAGAAGTGTCAACTTTCATCCTAAGAATCACCTGAGGGCTTCATCCCCATTTAGTGTGAACTGTACCGTGGTATGCTTAATCATATCCAAGGGAAAGAATTCTCGCTAGGCTTTAAGCTAGTGAAAAAAAAATAGCAGATACTACTTATTTCCAAAGTAATTCCTTGCCAATTGCTTGCTTTGAAAGAGTGAACTCCCTTTGCTCAATACAGATGAGGCTGATCAAGAATTTGTTTGGTGGGAACTACACTGTTCCTTGAATCCCTCTTTGATGGGTTTGTGAATTATTGGTTCAAAAATTCAAGAGAAAGGCTAGACGTCCCTAATTCTGCATTAGAAAGAACATTTCTTGAAAATTATATGAATGGACATCATCTTTGCCCCATTAACTTCTGCAGATCAAATAAATAGCTAATCAGTCGGAATCGTTTTGTCATAATCTCCTTTGGCTTCAAATGGCAAGATAAGTTGGGAGAGTTCATGATTGATGAAAAGCTTAGTGTCCTTTGCAAAGCAGCATGCCTGCTTTTGGATCTGCCAATGTAGGGACCATGTCTCTGTGTAGCCTTAGAGAAGAAGATTTTAGTGTGATGAAAGCAAAATTCATACATAGTTTTTTGAGAGAATTATATGTTGGAATAGACAAACTGGGCACATTAGCTAGCTAAACTCGTTTAGATCAAACTAATGGTGATGTACAACCGGCATGTACCAATTCGAGCCCTTTCTTTAAATTATGTAAATATTTAACTATCTGAACTAAAATCACTTACCAAAAAAAATATATCTGAACTAAAATCAAATTTCATGAAATGAGGCTTAGGGAATGTGTTTGGTGTGTTGAGAGAGAGAGAGAGAGAGAGAGAGAGAGAGCAGCCAAAAACAGAAAAATGGGACATGTATCACCCAATCTTGCCAGTGTCTGCATGTCTTTGAACACTAATAAAGAAAAAGAGGTCCAATTTTTTTTAATTTAATCGTTTCTTTTCCCCTTTTTGGCTGCTTGTTATAACACAGAGAACAGAAAAAAGAATTATTTTCTGATTGCTTCCTAAAAGCTGCAAATGGCAAAGGTCTTAGGGTCTCTGGGGCTTTCAAACTTTAAGCGATTACTAGGGTTCCTTATTTCAAGACGAGAAAGAAAAAGTACTGGCAAATAAAAGTAGACCTCAGCTTTTGACTGGTACAACTGCCACACTGCGTGCAAATCTCTCAGCTTTTCAATTATTTTGGTGAAGATTCCAATTTTTTTCCATTTGTTTTACTTCTAGATTATTAAGGTTTGCTCTGCAACATCTCTCACTTCCCCCCCCCCCTCTTCTCTCTCTCTCTCTCTACCTAACAAAAGCAATTTTCAAGAGCTCTCTTAGGCTTAGCTGAGATCTTTTCATTACTGTCTTGAACTTCATAATTTGTGTGTGTTCTCACCTCTCCGGTAGAGGAGCACCACATATGTATTGAACCAGGAAAAGCCATGTTCCTCCATTCAAGAAGCTATAAGAGAATTTGCTCCTTCCATCTGTTTTTCAACTAGAGCGACTTGCTTACTGTAAAAGAAAAAGAAAAAGATCTTGTTGTTCGGACTGGTTCGGAAAAGATCTTTTTCTTTTTCTTTTACAGTAAGCAAGTCGCTCTAGTTGAAAAACAGATGGAAGGAGCAAATTCTCTATAGCTTCTTGAATGGAGGAACATGGCTTTTCCTGGTTCAATACATATGTGGTGCTCCTCTACGGGAGAGGTGAGAACACACACAAATTATGAAGTTCAAGACAGTAATGAAAAGATCTCAGCTAAGCCCTAAGAGAGCTCTTGAAAAATTGCTTTTGTTAGGTAGAGAGAGAGAGAGAGGGAGAGGGAGGAAGGAGAGATGTTGCAGAGCAAACCTTAATAATCTAGAAGTAAAACAAATGGAAAAAAATTGGAATCTTCACCAAAATAATTGAAAAGCTGAGAGATTTGCACGCAGTGTGGCAGTTGTACCAGTCAAAAGCTGAGGTCTACTTTTATTTGCCCAGTACTTTTTCTTTCTCGTCTTGAAATAAGGAACCCTAGTAATCGCTTAAAGTTTGAAAGCCCCAGAAGAACCCTAAGACCTTTGCCATTTGCAGCTTTTAGGAAGCAATCAGAAAATAATTCTTTTTTCTGTTCTCTGTGTTATAACAAGCAGCCAAAAAGGGGAAAAGAAACGATTAAATTAAAAAAAATTGGACCTCTTTTTCTTTATTAGTGTTCAAAGACATGCAGACACTGGCAAGATTTGGGTGATACATGTCCCATTTTTCTGTTTTTGGCTGCTCTCTCTCTCTCTCTCTCTCTCTCTCTCTCACACACCAAACCACATTCCCTAAGCCTCATTTCATGAAATTTGATTTTAGTTCAGATATATTTTTTTTTGGTAAGTGATTTTAGTTCAGATAGTTAAATTTTACATAATTTAAAGAAAGGGCTCGAATTGGTACATGCCGGTTGTACATCACCATTAGTTTGATCTAAACGAGTTTAGCTAGCTAATGTGCCCAGTTTGTCTATTCCAACATATAATTCTCTCAAAAAACTATGTATGAATTTTGCTTTCATCACACTAAAATCTTCTTCTCTAAGGCTACACAGAGACATGGTCCCTACATTGGCAGATCCAAAAGCAGGCATGCTGCTTTGCAAAGGACACTAAGCTTTTCATCAATCATGAACTCTCCCAACTTATCTTGCCATTTGAAGCCAAAGGAGATTATGACAAAACGATTCCGACTGATTAGCTATTTATTTGATCTGCAGAAGTTAATGGGGCAAAGATGATGTCCATTCATATAATTTTCAAGAATGTTCTTTCTAATGCAGAATTAGGGACGTCTAGCCTTTCTCT
Organism: Psidium friedrichsthalianum; assembly: GCA_019149425.1. Lineage (NCBI taxonomy): Eukaryota > Viridiplantae > Streptophyta > Magnoliopsida > Myrtales > Myrtaceae > Psidium > Psidium friedrichsthalianum. The sequence continues at coordinate 8,185 of JAGVVM010003432.1, forward strand.
TGAATTTTTGAACCAATAATTCACAACCCATCAAAGAGGGATTCAAGGAACAGTGTAGTTCCCACCAAACAAATTCTTGATCAGCCTCATCTGTATTGAGCAAAGGGAGTTCACTCTTTCAAAGCAAGCAATTGGCAAGGAATTACTTTGGAAATAAGTAGTATCTGCTATTTTTTTTTCACTAGCTTAAAGCCTAGCGAGAATTCTTTCCCTTGGATATGATTAAGCATACCACGGTACAGTTCACACTAAATGGGGATGAAGCCCTCAGGTGATTCTTAGGATGAAAGTTGACACTTCTCATCTAGGTGAAAATAGAGATCTCCTGATAGAAAATCGCCTGGAAACTCTCGTATGTAGGTGTCGATGACGAGCCTTTCAAGCAGAAAGACGTTTGTTAAATCGAGTTTAGCAGGTGGGGACCTCAAGATGCTTCTACCAGTTTACTTAATTTATCACCATCGTCACTGTCATTATCATGACTCATTGTTGCATCAGAGAGAGAGAGAGAGAGAGAGGGAGAGAGAGAGCGAGAGCGAGATCCACAGTCTAGTTGTCTCTTGGAAGGGAATAATGAGGTGGATAGATACTGAGATATGGAATAACCAAATGATGAAAGAATCATAGGGGGATGGCATCAAAAAAGGCAAAAATAAAAGTATATGTACATTGAAGTATTTGTGTGTACATGGTGCTTGCTAATTCAAGGAGCATCTGGGGAATCTGGCTTTTTCCTACCCTCTTTCTGTCTCCATCTTCTCTGAGGAGGCCATTTACTATAATATGCCCAAGAAAATGACAGCTGAAGCTCAGAAAAGAACAAGGAGTGAACCAGCAGTGATCTAACCCAAGATAAAATTATGCCTTCTGGTCATCAATACTTACACAGTTGGAGCAGAGGAGACAAACAGCAGAATTACCTCTTTCCTCTCTCTGCAATTTACCTCCAAAGTTATTAAATTTCCTTCTGCTAAAAGGACTGCAATCACAAGTTGCTACCTTTGGAAATGCGAAGATACCCATTTGAATAAACGCTCAGAGAATAGGCGCTTCTAGTATCTCCAGATAAATCATAAGACGATTACCAGTGGATCATAAAAGGATAGATCCGGATCATCTGGTTTGAGAACTTTTCTGCTGTGTGTACGCTACTGCTCCTTGCATTTCACTTACAAACGACCGGGATCAAATCTCTCGAGAAACCCTAGATAGCTCTCCTTAATTAAGATATCTAAAGTGACATAACTTTTCGCACAAAATTTAATTTTCTTATATAACTGTTCTATTTCTCCCGAACAGAAATTGAGAAGCTATATCATATTAGTTTTCTCATCTGGCCATACTCTTTTCTCCTCGTAGTATATAAAGATGACGGCAATCGTCAATGGACATAATCTCCCAGTACGGGCACTTGGTGTGATTTCCTCTAACCATTTACCTCCACTCCAAGTGACACAAATATGCCAAGCAAAATAAGCGCAAATCCCACCACACAGCAAAGTGGACAAAAAAAAAAAAAGCATTTTCCACATGCATCAACATTTAACCCCCATGGAGTACCTCGACTCTTTCACATGTTCATCAGTCAATTCTCTCCGAACAGGATGAGAACGATCCCTTTTTTCACCAGCTGTTAACTTCCAGTTTACAAATTGTAGATCACGGTTTAACAGCTGACTGAAGCTCGAACTCCTGCTGGTGCCAGGCAGACTTTTCTTCAAAACACGTAGTGTTGCTTTCATTGGCACTCTTCCATCAACAGAGCAGGAAAAGAAAGAATATGTCTGTACAATTGTATACATGGTCACATAGATGTACATATACAATCAATGTGCTCAGAGAAGACTTTAAGTTACTGACAGTTACTAAGGCCCCATATGCTGCATACCGCATAAGTCAATGATCAATCAGAATGAGGTCCAGAAGTAACAAATGCCGTTGCTTTCTGCTCTGTCCCGCTCATCCATTTTGTTGGTTTCTCTGCCCCATGTCTCCTCCATGCCTTTCCTCTTTTTATCTTTTAGTAGCTAAGAGAAACTGGCCTGGAACCTCGTGTCTCTCTCTTAGTCTCCTGCACAAAATCATTAATGCATCATCCTCAGAGAGAGAACTTAAACTGCTCTTACTAAACTTTAGTGATGCACTGCGTAAGAAGAATTGAAGAAATCGAATAAGATATCCTCTTATTGTTAACTTCGAATGTCATTAATGAAGTAGATATGTTCCAGGGAAGGGCGACAGCAGATTCTAATAATATCCCTCTCTTAAGCAGACATTGTAGTATTAAAATGCCAGCAAACACTTTCAGCACATTTGTAGCACCAGCACGGAAATATTTTGTGCATAACACAACCGCAAGCATCGTTGGTTGTGAGTTTTGGGAAAAGCAGGAAGTGTGGTTCCTCCTGTTGGGTTTGGTGTGCCATACAGTCAGGAGTTGGCACTCAAGCATAGTTCAAATGTCCACAATGACTGTCCTTGAGCTTTCCTTTAAACATAAACACCCAATCAAAGAAGGATAACATGTAACCCCAAGAACAAGAAGGCAAGGAAATTTTACTTGCCCTTAAAAAAAATAAGGCAAGGAAAATTTAAGCTTGTTATGGAATTATTCCCTTAATAAGCCATGCAAAAGAGAAGTGGTGAGCTTTTTTAGCAATCGGATGTGAGAAGGACAAAAACTCTTACGCAGATATGATAGTACAACAGAACTTGAATGACTGGCCATGAGGCTGAGACTGAAATCGTTTGCATTAGAAAATGTCGGCAGCACATTTTTTTTGCCATAACTTCTGTACTTAAGTTAAACAGCTACATTTCTTAGCATCAAAAAGTGGCTGGTGCACAACTTAAAAAAAAAAAAGGAATGTGCCACTGTTAGACAAGTAACTTACATCAAATTCACCTTCTTATAAGTACAACTGTGAAGAGAACTTCTCTGCAACATAGGGATTAGTTTTGATATTTTCCCTTTCCCGTGATGTAAACCATTATCATAATTATAAATTATGTAAGCTGATAACTGTATCCACTACGAGAGATGAAAACCCATACAGACAATGCCAGCCACCCAATTTCCTTCTCTCCACCAGCATAATGCAGGGCACTATCTGAACCCAAGTCATGCAAAGGCAAAACCATGGAAGAGGTGGAGATGGTCCATAAGATCCATAAAAAGTTGACAAGTTGGCAACTGCATTGCCAGGCTGCCTGCGCGTTAGGAGGTCATAATAAAGGACTTTAAATATGGTATAACGAAAGACACATCACTGCAATCTCGTGAAAATTCAAATGAGCTTTTTGTGGTAAGTTCAGAGGTGTTAGACAAGGAACAGAGTAAAATTCAGTCCTATCAAGCACATGCCTTAGCCATGGGATAAGGTCTTGCCTTTATAATTTCTGACGTCATCATCGTCCTAATCTAAATTTCAAGAAGAGTTCTCCAGCAATAACTCAGCTAGAACCAGCTACACAGACTGGGCTGTGAATGCATCTAAAAGCATGAATCAACAAATTGATCCATTTTAGTCTACAAGCTACAGCAAGAAGTTTCACAGTTGAGTTGTTCAGACTTATCCAGGTTCAACAGCACCTGGCACTTTCCTCTCAATTACACTGGCAGGAGGTAGTGTCCTTAAATTTCAAAATCAAAGTCCATCTTCCTAGACTTGCCAAGCACGCTGTTACATGAACAATTTTTATTTGCAATATTAGCAATGCTTGTGATGCTTTGGACACAAGACAATGTAAATCCAGAAGACTCTGTGCCAATCATCTATGTGAATCAATACAGTCAGGTCATAGAAACATATGGCCAAACACAAATGTATAGGAACAGTGTATGCTTACCACTGCAGATATTGTCAAACAGTACCAGCAAAATTCCATGGTAAAGATGAGCAATAACAATGGTGGCTGGGAAAAGAGGCTGCTGTGGAGGAACAGAGTTGTGTAGTCGATATATTATTGAACTGTTGTATCAAGGGAACAAGCAAAAACTGTTGAGCAGACCCAAAGAAAAGCTTTCCAAATCATAGCAAGAATACATTTTTATTGACTCATAGCGAGAAAATTTCAAATCCTTTTTTGAAGATTTTGAGATTAATCTCTAGGAATAGAACATAGTTTCTTGATCTGCAAGTGTATTTTGAATGTGCTTAACCTAGATAAAACCCATGAATCTTCCATTGTAACCCACTCGGGTAATTTATTGAAGTTCCTTCATGGGAATCGTCTCCTTGTTATCTTCTCTTTGTTTTCTCTCTCTGTCCGTTTTTGTGACTTCCTAAGTCCGTGATTATCAAGAGATTTTTGTATCCTCAGAGTGGCCTGCTAAGGTGGTGATTCGGCTAAGGGAGACCTAGATTATCTAGTCTCTTCCTTCCTATTCTCTGTTTCGGAAAACCCTTTATTTATCTTATTCATTCGCAGCATCCTTATGGCATTCAATACTTGTGGGCGTTATTAATCGTTACTGATCATGGCAATCTTGTACTCTGAGACGAACCACAGAAATTACTACATGATGGATTCGGCCACTCTAGTTAAGGTTTGCTCCACACGCTAATGACCTGTGTATATCATTACTCCCATTACAAAAACTGCTAGCCAGGGCAAAGGTTCGCTAGCTGCCACCTGAGTTGTCACGAACATCCAGGCAATGTCGAGACCCCGGATTGACTCGGGCTGCTCCCGCTTAATCCTTTAGCGCACGGCGACAAAGCATCGCAAACCATCGGAAGCTCACGAAGCTGCACGAACAAAATGACCCACAATTCGGGCAAACGACGGCTGAGACCCCCAGGACTCGGTTAAGCTGGGGAGTCGAGACCCCCCAGTGCTTCCGATGAATCAAGCGACACAGAAACGATCCGACATCGCGCGATTGCATCGAAACGTTGCCCTCCCGAGCACGGGAAACCAGGCATTCAAGCTACGGAAGAGACCGAAAGAAAGAGGGGGAAAGGTTTCGCAGTCTCTGTACCTTCTCCGATGGATGCGACGCTGCTGACCTTCCTTGGACACGAATCACTCGAGGAAGCACCAGAAGCATCGCCGATCGATGACGTCTCGTGCGGTTCATTGGAAGCGCAAAGCATGGAAATCGCCATGGCCGAAGCCAAAAGCGGAACTGAGGCGCACCAGTTGAGGAGCCGCTCCACTGAAAGCGAAAATGCGCAACGTTTATTTCCGGGATAACTAAATATTGATCTAATTGCAATCTTGAATTTTTAATCGATAAAATTCGAAATAAAGTCTCAAAATGCCCTCAAAATAAAGATATGAAATGACCTTCATTTGAAATAAAAGCCTGAAATATGCTTATTATTTTAAATAAGAGCCTGAAGTGATCATGATTGTTTCGAATCAGGGCCTAATCTCACTGACCGGAAAAATATTTCATATGGTTAAGGTTATTTTCGCTAAAATAGAATTTTAATATAATTTTTAGATAATTAAATTTTTAAAAAAATCAAAAAAAAATTAGAAATATGGGTGGGAGGGTACCCTCCTGCATGTGGTTGCTGCCCCACTGCCTGTGGGCGAGTCCACGGGTGGGAAAGCCATGATCCTACTTGCCTATGTTTCTATTTTTTTTTTTTTTGATAATCGAGGTATCCGCGCGGCCAGCGAGCTTGTGCTCAAACTAGCGGTGAAGCACGACTAATCCTCAAGAGGACCCGCAGACCCCACAACCACGAGCCTCCGATTAAATCATCTAACGCCGAGAAGTTTTGAACTATTTTTTTCTTTTTTTTCTTATTTTTTTAATTTTTAAAAAATAGAAAAAGGCAAAAACAAAGAAAAAATATAGTAAGAAAATGGCGAAAAATCCCCTAATGAACCTGTGAGAGGGCTTTTTTAGGTTTATACGACCACTTCAAATGCTTATTTGAAACAATATCCACTTCAAATGCTCATATACACTTCAGGTCATTATTTAAAATAATATTCACTTCAAGAACGTATTTGAGAAAATGAGCGCACTCCGGGCCATTATTTGAAATTTTTCCATTTTAATTTGTGTAACATAACTCAATATATAATACCATCCCTAAACTTTTAATTTATTCAACATAATCCTTGGCATTTTTCATATGATTTAAGAACAATATTAGATATTTGACCAAACTTCAGGAATTACATAAAGTTGACATTGGATATTAAACCAAAGTTAACATATTATATTAAAATAAATTAAAATTTCAAAAACGATATTGCAGGTTAAATTAAACTTGTGAAATTATTTGTGTCGCTTTTCTTTTTCTAGATACATTTTAATTTTAATTTATATGAGCATGTAATCATGGATGTTTTGGGCTTGAGTGAGTGGGCCTTTAGGCCCGCTATTGGGCTTTGAAGATCAAATTGTTTGTGTTGGATTGATCGGCTATGGAGTTAATTCTTTTAATTTGTCATAAAATTACTAAGGAAAGACAAGTTTGTATAAAAAAAAAATATAAGGGCGTGCATGACAACAAATTTGCTCTAGAAATCAACTTCTTAGTAGAAGTTGATTTTCAACTTTTGGAGAGGAGTAAGTTAGTGCATTTTTCAAATGGCTTCAAAATTATTTCTAGAGCAAAAACTACTCTAGAAATAGAAAATGAAATTACATAACTAAACAGATTTCTGCTTTAAAAATCATGTAACAAAATGAATTTGTGCTCCAGAAGTAGCGTCATCATGTGTGTTCTAAAATGCAGCATGAATTTTAAACTTAAGATTTCTTATGATAGACATGTCATAGAAAATTCAAAAAAGCAAAGTTTAAATATTGCTAGCTTCTTGATGTCAACTATAATTTTCATTTTAGGGTATGTGGGTTTTTATTATTATGAAATATCATATTCCTTAAATAACATTGCAATTCAATCTCAATTAACAAGTCAACACTCAAGGTTATGGGTGAGCTAAAAAACCATGATCCACCCAAATTGGACGTGACCGTACCTAATTGGAAAATGTACATCCTTTTAATTGAAACCATCTCCCTCAAAGGCCCAAAATCAACACTCATTCGTAAAAAAAAAAAAAAAGTCTAAACCCAATTTATTTTTTATGTGTGATATGTGTTTGTACACTATAGATGCATTTGATAATCTACACTAATTAGGTGATCAAGTGCTATTGCATTTTCTACGATACTCGATTTCATTCCTGACAATAATACTATCGTCTACAAAGACATTATCCTTAAAATTTTCATGTGATAAGAATATTGAATGCAAATATGAGGAATGCACTGCTAAATTCCCAAGTTGAGCTCTTCTCCTTTAATCGTTGAGGATTGATTTCATTTTCTTTTTTAATTGATATTGGTGCTCGATAGAACTGTAATTGAGAACTGGACCGAACCGATGGTTCGATTCTTGGGTGGATCTATGGAACAAGTGGGTGACGTATTTTGCGAAACTGATCCCTAACGGACTATTCTCGATTTTAGGGTAGGAACTACCAATCTTGAAATCGATTACCCCTACTTAAGGCTATTACTCTTTGTTCCTTTTTGTGAGTACTATTGAAAGCGTTATAAAAGAATAAGTCAATTCCAAGTGTGCAAAACATGTGTAACTAAATTTGAATGTTTTGCTAAATCATATAAATTATTACCATTTCCTTCATTGTAAGTTAGATATGTCTTTCTGACTTTAATAAACCATGCCTTTTAACACAATCAATTCCTGTCAATTATATTAGTAAAACCTACCAATAACGATCCCAAGTTCGTGTATAGTAAGAAACTAATAATCCTCGGTCATCAATTCTTAAATAGCATCAAACAATTTTTTTCTTATTGTCCGCAATTAAAATTCAGTGCTTAAATTTTCAGCACTTATTTGTTAGTTTTACTAAACGGGACCTCGGTGACTAGGCGAGGAAGTCATGAAAGCAAGTGTCGAGTGCAGAATACTTGATTGTGATTTTGTAAATGAGGATGTCATTGGAGACCATAACCATGATAAAATTACACAATCATTCAATCTATTGTGATGTCTGATTTCCAACTTGAAAATCGAGGTTGACATGGGCAATTTTTGTGAGCAAAATTGATGAAACAAAAATAAGGATTCATTTTAAAAGAAAACAATGTAAATCCGTCCAATTCTCTGGCCAACAAGAATTCAACATGTGAGGAAAAAAATTGCTTAGGGGTAGGAATGATTTTTTTTTCTCGATCCTGTTTGCGGGAACAGAGCAGAAAAACATCACGTATTTAGTAACTGCAAAAAATTTAAATTTTCGAGATAGAAAAAGAATAGAAATGCATTTGATATAACCCTAAAAAAAAAAACTCAATTCCCAAGTTTTTTTTCCTTAATTTTAAATATGTTAGTAGAGATAGCGAGGACTAGCCAATTGCGGCAGCGACTCATGACAAAAATTGAGGACGATCAGGGGTGGCGACCGCTGATGAACTCGTGGTTGTAAAGATGAGCATTAAGTTACATCGAACTTATTTTTCTAAATTAAATTATTTCTCTTTTAATTCGAGAGAAGAAAAGAAGTTATTTTTTTTAAAAAATTCTTATTTTTGTTCCCGGGAACAGAAATTTATTCCGAAAAACAAAAGATCAATTTGAACGTAAAGAAAACGGGATTCCGTTTTTTTTTTCCGTTTTGATGAACAAAATAATAGAAAAATAGAGAATCAGAAACGTTACCGAACACATATTATTTAGTGCTATTCTAATCAAAAAGCTTATCTTTTTTTGCTTAAAAACACAAAGTTTCAACTTTTTCTTTCTTATTCTTAATTTTGGTAGACAACTTTTTTGTGTGCCATTTTTCTTTGGCCAAAAGGCAACTTATGTGTAAGTTGTGGGAATCAATGCCTCAAGAGAAAAATAAGATAAAATGAAATGAAAAGCAAAAAAAAAATTCACATAAATTCTCCTTGGTCTAACCTCACTGTTCAATAATCACCGGGATTGCTCCAGTGGTCACTCTTTTTATTTGAGAAGATGAAAGTGGGGATCCCACTTTAGAGGAGTGGGGTGAAGACCCGTGAGGAGGAGAAGAGTTTCATAATCTACACATGATATATAGCATATAGAATGTGATTTATATAATAAAATAGAACAAGACTAAAAAAAAAAACTCGCTTTTCAACTATCCAATTTGTCAAAATGATTAAAAATTACAAAACATCATTAAAAAGATGCGAAGAGAAAAAGAAAACACGTAAAGATTTCTCCGGGCACTCGACATTCTTTTTGCTTGAAAATTTTCATTTCTCAGGCTGATCGCTGTTCTGTCTTTTGCTTCTCTGCTCTCTTCAAACCAAAGCAACTCTCTCTCTCTCTTTCGCTCGCTCGCTCGCTCCAAATCTCAGTCGGATCGCCAAAGCAAGGTAATCTTTCGCAAGCTGTTGATTCCCATTTTCCTGTTTCTCTTTTGCCGATGTTCTCTTGCTTCTCGTGTTCGATTTGATTTCATTGTGTCGTAATTCCGCCGGATCGGAATCTTTATCGAGTGATGCGAGGTCAAAGTTGTTCCTCCGTCGGTATCGTTCAAGGGTTTTGGCGGGTTTATGACTGATTTGCGGTTTAGGGTTCATTCACTGGCTAAAGTTAGGATCTGTGTCCCAATCCCTAGAGTCGTGCGGCAATTTTTATTGCTCAAAAGCGCCACGCATAAGTTTAGCTTCGATTCTGGGTTCCGTTTGCACTGACGTATATTTGGTGATCGGTGAATCCATGTGGGCGACTCGGGTTAGTAGGAAAAAGGTTTGAACTTTTGCTTTTGCTGTTTTTTATTTTTCTCGATAAGTCAGAATTATATTCACAACAAATGCAGGAGAGGAAAACCTGCTACATGCTCAAAAAGGTTGTACAAATCATCAAGAATAACAGATCACCTCAACAACTCCCTAATGCCCCAGTTAAAACAAAGAGTTCGGTGTCTTTCTATGCAAATTTTGATCCTGTTCTCTGCACAATGTGCTAATCTTTCTGTAACTGCCCTTTGAATCAGCTGTACAATTGTTTCGGTTTTAACAAAAAAAAGTAGAGTCATGCAAACACTTGTTCCTAGTAAATCATACACAGTGGATATAATCAGACCACGACATCATAAACAGCAATAGAGGCAAGGAATGTATTCATGGCCCATGTATCTTCAGCAGTCTTCTTTTTGCTGTTTTTATTTTGTTTGTTATTCAATGATTATTATCTTGGCTTTGTAAGGTGTATTTGATGGAAGTTTGTGTTTCATCCGCGGCAAATTGTCTTTTAGATTGAAAGTCCTTCTGATTTTGCATGATCTTTACAAACTCTGGGTTATCCTTGTGCATGGTCAATGATGTAGAGCAGCGAATGTGTATGCCCATTGCATCTAAGAGGCTGGTTGTTCATAATTGTGACTGCCCACGCATATCGTTCTCAAGTATTGGCTTGGAAGTGCTGTTTTCAGTCGCTATTCATCCTTACACCCACACTTTTGGGATAAAGCTAGAAAATGTTTGAACAAGTTGATATGGCCAGGTTTCTTTTCACATGCTCTGGTCTAATTTTGCTTTGTTTCTTTGTACCCTTTTCATGTTGATGCTTTGATCTTTCACTGATCCTTATATGGAATGGTGTTCTGTTTGAGCTTGTTTAGGCAGTGTTTGGCTTGGCTTTAAGCTGGACCAAAAGACCCTCTTGGCTTTCCTCCTAAAACGAGGAAAAAAAATTTGAGGTGTACTTAAATGATAATAGTTATAGGCCAATCCAATATGCCTATATGGGGTATTTGACGTCCACCACAATAGTCATATTTTGGTTCAACTTTCCTAATGGTTGGATACTATGTTTGATATTTTAATGTCTCGTTGGTTTCTTATCAATCATCATCATGTTGTTTGGGAATTTCACTGTTGTGAACTTATTGTTCATTAGATGGGAATGGAGGTGGTGGATCATGTTTTGTTTGACTGTCCTGAAATTGTCTCCCTGTTCTAGGTTACAATTGAATTTTGAGCTATCTTAGACCTGGTAGTTTTCAAACCCTCAGCCCTTGATGCAACTGAAAAATGAAGTTCTGCTTTGTGCGAGTGGTTAAAACTGAGGACAAATTTGATCCGACCATGGCCACATGACAAAGGAGAGGAACACTTCAGCTCAATTATAAATAACAAAAAATGCCAAGACCCTAATTCAAACGGGGAAGGGGTAGTTTAGGCCTAGTCTAATGATGCCAAATGTCCGAGCTGTTCATCTATGGTTGCATATCCTGCAACTTAGCTGAAACTACAACAGAATGAAGGTTTAATTGAGAGGAACACTGTGATCACTATGGGACAGTTAGTCATGAGGGTAAAAAAAGAAAGAAAAGATCACAAACAACTCGATAATGGATAATGGAGCATTGCCAGAGAGGAGGGTTTCAATGCAGGAACCAAGTCCTGCTGTTGTAGTCGGCTCAATTAAGTTTGCATTGTAATGCATACTGAATAACTGTGGCAGCCGACATTATATAAGAAGAGTTGACATTGATAGCTGATTAAAAAAATTCCTACACATCAAACTAATGTTTTCCATTTCTAACATTTTAATTTATGTGCAGATGGCAATGCAGGAACCAACTCCTGCTGTTCGGCCTACTGCCGAGGTAGTTGGCAATGCTTTTGTGGAGCAATATTATCATATCCTTCACCAGTCCCCAGAAATGGTGCATAGATTTTACCAGGATTCAAGTTTGCTGAGCCGACCAGATGTTAATGGTGTGATGACTAAAGTCACAACTATGCAAGTATGCCCACAAATGACTGAAACTTCTGTTTTTTTTCCTGCTGTTCGTTTACTAAGATCAACTGTTCATTGAAAGTCATTGCTGTGCATCCTGTTTTTGTCAATTAGAATTTTCTAAGTCGTTGATATAGAAAAGTTTGGTCATATTAAATGCTGTGCGAAACAATTGCACCTAAGTTCCTGGTGTTATCTGCTAGTTGCTTGTTATTTTTGCCCAGGGTTGTAAATGAGTAACATTTACAGGCCGTGTGAAACTATTGCCTCTAAGGTCCCGGCATTATGCCGGATTTGTATGCTAATGTCACTCAGGGTTGTAAACAAGGGACGTTATTAAATTGCTTGTATAAGTACACTCTTTTGGGGTTGATCCCCTTTTGTTTAAAAGGTCCAGCTCCCACTGTGTGAGAAACTATTCTCTGTTAGTTAGATTTGGACTGTGAATCTACCTTGCTTTTTTCTGCCAAATGCATAGTCTACATCGTGCCTTGACATGTTAGCTCGTTTGGATTGTGGATTATCTTGAATGCTGATATATTCTCCTTTTTGCATAAGTTATAGGCACGGAGTTGACATACATACGATGTTACTATTCCTGCAGCATGACCAAGTTCTTATCAAAATTGAGGAAGGTGTAAACAATTTACAATTGCAAGCCTAAAAGTGGTTCAAGTAATTGGAAAATGAAAAGGTTCTAATTGCCAGTGAAAGAGGCCGTAGACCCAAGTAGCTGAAGTGTTTGTCAAATGGAATAGGTTCATTTTTTTCTTGACTGTTACTTTGGACCCTAAATTGTGGATGTTTTAGTTACTCAAATTCTTCATCACTCACGAACCACCAAACATGGATATGTGGATGTTATTTGTCAATTTTCTTAGGAATGAAAGCACCAGGAGCTCCTGAGCTTTTGCAAAATGTTCATTCTAGTCATTACTTTGAACATTAACTTTAGTTACTGCCAGCAGTTTATAAAGGAGTTAACATGTAGATTAATAGAATCCAATGTTCTGTATGGAGCAGGCTATCAATGAGAAGATTATGTCCCTGAAATACGAAGACCATACTGTGGAGATAAAAACTGCTGATGCCCAAGAGTCTCATGAGAGAGGGGTGATTGTTCTTGTTACTGGATGTCTAACTGGAAAGGATAATGCCAGAAGGAAGTTTACTCAGACGTTCTTTCTAGCTCCTCAAGATAAAGGCTACTTTGTTCTGAATGATGTTTTTAGATATGTGGGGGAAAGCGAATCATTCGTCAATGGTACAAGTGAAAGTGCTCCGGCAGTTGCATTGACCCCTGAACTTGGTGGGTTTCTTTCTTCTTTGTATGATTTATTTCTCGGTACAAGTTCTTCTCATCTTAAATATTACATCCTTTGTGGTGTCCAGGGGCCGTAAATGCTCCAGATCAACTTGCTGCTGAGCCTGCAGCTGCAATCGAGGAGGAAGATCTTGATATTGTTGCTGAAGTCTGTGATCCCTCAGATAATGAAGGCTCTGTGCTTGAAGAAGAGACCATTGAATCCCCAGTTCATAAAGCTGTGGAATTCACTCCTGCAGCTGAGGAGGATGCTCCAAAGACATATGCCTCCATCGTGAGTTGGTTCTGAAGTTCTCGTGG